>PVJS01024543.1:0-28588 GCA_004027185.1 Glis glis
CTCCTTAGTGAGGCCCTCTGCAACTTCGTGAGACCCGGTTTCAAAATAAAGTATAAAAAAATAGGGCCGGGGGTGTAGCGCGGAGGTAGAACGCCCCTGGGTTCAATCTCCAGTACCGCAAAAAAAAAGAAAAAAAAAAGATAACGTCTTCCAGTTCTATCCATTTTGCTTCAAGTGACAGGATTACATTATTCTTTATGGTTGAATAATACTCGTGTGTGTGTGTGTGTGTGTGTGTGTGTGTGTGTGTGTGTGTACTAGGCTGACATACATCTTAGCTTTGGTAAATAGTACTACAATAAACATGAATCTGCAGGTGTCTCTTTGGTATGCCAATTTCATTTCCTTTGGATATACATTAAATCAAAATTTGATAAGAAATGAGATGGTTACATAGTTTTAAGAATCTCCTCACAAAATATTTCCTAATTACAAAGAGGAAAAATTAGTCACTTCAAAATGGGAAGGCCCAGAAGACTCTGTCCTAACCAGATGGTCAAAATGGACATTATCAATAATAACATAAATTAAAATCATGGGATTCCTGACTCTGTGCCATGAATGATGCTCTGTGAGAGTCCTGCTAACGATGTATAATGTGACCCTAGTCATGAGTGTGCCAGTATTAGAAAATTGCTCTGATATTAATTTCTAGTGAAATGTGAAAAGCAGTCATTCAGGCAGGGAGAGGCAGTAGATCTGTACATTCCAAGAGCTCCTCCTCCATTCTTTTCTGCCCCTTTGTTCTAATGATTAACCCACAGTAAGAATATACAAACAATTAAAGCCTCTAGCCTTAGAAGCACGTGGAGACTTAAGAGCACTGTAGAGACAACTAAGGCCTTTAGCCCTAGGATCACAGTGACTCTGCCTAGCACATTTTAAAACCGTAATGATAACAAGGGCCTTATGACTTGCCCTTAGAGATTATACACAGCTGCACTGGCTATAGCTAGTGTCTCTGTTTTCCTCCTATTCTTTGTGACCCAGCCTCAGTATGAGAAAGGCAACCTCCATGTGTTACATCAAAGTGTCCATAATTGATAGACAAATAATACAGCCCAATACAATAGGGTTAAAAACAAGGTAGATTATTGACCTCTGCACTTAGTAGACTGGAAGGCACCACCTGCCTAAGAAATAAGTTACTAGCTCATTGCCTTGGTAACGCTGATAAAGACATATAATGTGAAAACTGTATTTAAGGGGCCAGGGTCCGAGGGAGGGACAGAGTTCCACTTTCGGGCTCTCCAGCATGTCTTCCAGGCATGCTGATTTTTTTCTCTTCTCTTTTCTATTTCCTACTGACTTTGTAATAAAATCTTGTTAAGCTGCAACCAAGCCGCCTGTTAGTTTTAATTCCCCTCTTCAGAAAATCTGATCTGAATTAAAGGGAAAGAGCCCACAGCGCCATTCCCACCATAACAATGAGGAGACGTCAGACACAATTTGAGAAACATTCCACAAAATAATTGTTTCATACTTTTTAAAAGTATCAAGATCAGCTGGGCATGGTGGTGCACTCCTGTAATCCCAGTACTTGGGAGTCTGAGACAGGTGGATCCCAAATTCAAGCTCAACCTCAGCAACTTAGCAAGAAGCTCAACAATCTAGCAAGACCCTGTTTCAAAAATAAAACAAAAAATAAAAAAGGCCAGGGGCATAGTTTAGTGGTAGAATGCCCCTGGGTTCAATCGACAGTACCACAAAACAAAGAAACAAACAAAAAAAAGTAAAAGTATCAAGGTCATGAAAGTCAGGTAATACAGGAAATTGTCCAGATAGTAATAAAAAGACACAGCAACTAAATTCAATCCATGATTCTCAAATGGATCCCTTTGCTTAAAAAATACATATCATTTAGGGTACTTCTAACAATTTGATTGAAGTCTGAGGATTATGTGGCAATAATGTATTGTTGCTAATTTTCTGAGTCTAATGATTGTATGGTGGTGTTCTAGGAAAATATGCTTATTTGTAGGAAACACACACTAATGAATTCAGAGGTCTGAGAACATTGCAAGGGCAAACCTTTTTGTATTGTGCTTTCAACTATTCTGTAAATGTAGGCTTGCTCTAAAATAAAAGCAAAATAAAGTAAAAAATCAAACCCAGTGCACATCTTCTTTGAGCATCCCACTTCTAGAAATCTAGGGAGACACTCGAGCAAGAGTATCAGGGTATTTTTATGAATATGTTCACAGTAACATTGATTATGATATGGAACAACTGGACACAGTTTAATTCTCAATAGAGGGATTGCTAAATTATGGTAGGTTCATGCCACACAGTATCATAGGGCTGTCATGAAAATATTGATCTGTATATAAAGGCACAAAAATTGTTCAGGGCTTACTACTGAGACAATGGAAGATTCAGAACAAACCATACAGTATGATCTGGTTTCCATGTACGAACAACTCCGAACCATTCACAAATAAATGTATCCAGTTCAAGAGCTCGTGAGCACCTTAAACTGCAAGATGTAAAAGGCATGTATCCACGTATGCTAGAGTAATCCTGGTCACTATTCTATGGCTCACCATTCTATTTAATTTATATCCCAACTCTTCAAGAAAGAAATTTAAAAGGAAATTACTTAGCAAAATAATCTCAGGATTTAACCTGTCCATTTTTTCAGAATTACAAATCAAATAATCTTTTCAGACCACCCTAATCAGCAAATACTCCCTTATCTTCAATCTAAAAGCAAAATCACTTTCCTCTTTACTGCAACTTCAGGATTTTCTTAAGAGAGAAACACTCACCTAATAATAGTTTCATAACTTTGAGGAATGGATAGATTCTTTGACTTTACAGTGTCCATTTTCCTCCCCACCCCTTCTTTTTGCTCATTTTGTTTTCACACAACATAAACCTTCTCATAAGGAGATGCCCAGAAAAAAGATTGCTGTTGGCCTCTCTATATATGTTTTTTTTTTTTTTTTACTTAGAAGAAAAGTCTGGACACAGTTGAGTTGTTCTATTAATTCTAAAGCTCAGTATCTTAGCTCAGAATCTATAACATTTTATGAAAGTAAAAATGGTCCTCTTCGAATTTTACACAGAGATACTTTCTAAGCCAGTTCAAGATCAGAAGAAAATCCCTAATTTCTACTGTTCTAAACTCAGATCTTAAGTCAATTTCACATGGAGCATCAGATCAGCTACTTCCTCTGAGAGAAAAAATTCTCATGATGCTTGGAAAAGTATTCAGCTGAGCCACAGGTTTTCAACAGGTGTTCAGGGTGGTCTGGCTTCCTGTAATGAAAAATGCCTCTTCCCAGTCAAGGGGCTGTGTGGCTCAAGCCCAGTGATACCCATATGAAGACAAAGTGATGCCCTTACCCTGCTTGACTCATTTCCTTATCATTTAAGGTTCTTAAAAAGTAATGTTATAAGGGTGAGCTATAGAATATCCCCTGAAGAGTTCATGTATTAATATTCAGAGTTGATATAATTCAGTCATGAGAGTTGTGATCATATCAGTAGATAAACCCACTGTAATGGACTTACTGGGTGGTAACCTGGGCAGGTGGGGTGTGGCTAGAGAAGGTGGGTGCCTGGGGGTATAGCCTTAGGGACTGTGCTTTTGTATTTAAATCCCCTTGCTTGCTCTCTCTGCATCTGCCCTCCATGATGTGAGAGTAGAGCATTTGCTCTCTCCTTCTCTGTTTTCTGCCACCATGCCCTGAGTTCCAGACCCAGCCTGACATGAACTAAACCCCCAAATCTCCAAAAGCTGTGACCAAATAAATTTTCCTTCCTCTAAATTGTATGGTCAGTTATTTCAGATTATTGCAGTGAGAATGTTGACCAAGATTATTTCCCAATAAGGGGAAACATTACCATTTACCTTTTACTGAGGGGCGCCAGAGACTCAAAGACAGTATGTAATCTGACAAAAATCCACTTCCACCATCTCCATATTTTTATACTTATTTTTTCACATTGGCAGCATTTCTTCATTCCTCTACTCCAAAAATATATATTTAATATGTATATGTTCTAGTCTTGGGAACATGACCATGATTTAGCAATGAATGAATATATGTGCTGATGTACATAATAGATTATTGTTCTTTAGTTCTTTCCTAATACTTTGTAATTTCTGCGTGTGTGTGTGTGTGGTACTGGGGACAGAAACCAGGGGCCTTCTACCTCCAGGATACACCCCCAAACCTATTTTATTTTTTATTTGGAAACAGGATCTCGCTAAATTGCTGACTGCCTCACTAAGTAGCTGAGGCTGGCCGCGAACCTGTGATCCTCCTCTCTCAGCCTCCCAAGTACTGGGATTATAAGCATGAGCCACCATGCCCAGCTATACTTTGTAATTTCTGATAAGGCTTGTCTCCAATTTGTTATCTTAGCGATAACAAATTTGGTGTGGGGGTGTATGCCTGTAATCTCAGTACTTGGGAGGTTGAGACAGGAGGATCAAGGACAACCTTAGTGAGTAGTGAGACTCTCATCAACTTAGTGAGACCCTGTTTCAAAATAAAAATAAAATAGGGCTGGAAGTGTAGCTCAGAGGTAGAATGCCCCTGGATTCAATCCCTAGTACCACACACAAAAAAAGAAAAATTATATATTGAATTGAGATTGTATATTTAGATATCTGCCATCCCCACTGATTTGTAAGTATCCATAATGGTAGGGATAGAGAGGGTGACATTTATTACAGAATTCCTGATTTCTGGTTTACTTTCTGTGAAGCCCATCATGTATTTATTACATTTTGAAGGAATGATAAACAAGAACAGGCTTATTCTAATCAGAGAGTTTATCATCACAGTTTAAATGTTTCTCTTTGTCAATCTAAAGCCTGTGGTTTATTATTTGATTCTACTTTACATATCTTCTTTGTCTGACATGTCCAAGCCATGCTGGAAAAGTTTGATTCAGTGTCTGGAAAGACAGAAACGCCTTACCCCAAGGTCATCATTTCTGTGAGGAATACAATTTGACTCTCACATGGAACACACAACATAAAAGTGTCCTGGACTGGCAATGGGTATAAAGTTTCCATTATGCAAGATGAAAAAGTTCTGGAAATCTGCTATACAATATTGTGCTTATAGTTCAGTACACATAAAAATTTAAGAGGGAAGATTTTATTTTTGATTCTTAATACATGTGTGTGTATGTGTGTGTACTGAACTTTTGGAGGTTGACAATTTCAGACACACTGGCCTGAGCAGTGTCCCCTGGAAGAAGCCCCATGCTAAGCAGACTCAGAAAGTCCTAGTGAAGTGCAGAATCTGGCAGGAGAGACCATTCAGCAGTTACAGACTGGTCCCTAGGAAAAACAAAGATTCCTGGCAATTCCCAGAGAGAGTTGAGTGGATCTTCTTCATTAAGCAAGGATTATACGTGAGTAGGCAAGGGCACAGAAAAAGAATAACACAACAAGTAATTATGTGTGCTAATTGAACCTCATTTACAGCTACAAACTGGGGACACCCTACATTTGGTAACCCTGCATTGGTTTGCATTTCAGAGAAGAGATCTGAGAATTGAGAGAAAAAACAGCATCTTCAGGACTGCATAGGCTAAGAGGAAAAGCTAAAGACCTGGTCTCCATGTGCAAGGCCCCACGATCCTTATTCTTCTCCAATTCAATTGTTTTATTGGCTAATGGCTCCCTACCTGGATGATCCTTCATCACCTTCACCAATATAAATTCTACCCATCCTTCAAAGTTCTGACAAAGTAATCCCCATCACCTTTCAGTAGGCTGTCTGATGATATGATTTACCTGTTAGTGCCTCAAATCTACACATATATTTTGATAATAAATTATGCTTTTGTCAATACCTATACCAGTTGTAAAAAATTCAGAAAAACGTCCCTCTTACATAGGATATATTAAATAAGTATTCACTGACCACCTTGCATATGCCAGGAACAATTCTAATACATTATTCACATACATAAAGAAGAAAAAATGTGAATTGATGGCTTGATATATGCCAGGCACAGTTTTGGTACATTACTCACACATAGAGAGAAACAGACATAAATTAAGCTATTATATGCTTATCAATATTCTAGAACAAAATAAATCACATATAAGTGGAAAAGAAACAGGCATGAATCAAGCACCTAGTATATATCAGATATTATTCTAATGCATCCTTCTCACAGATGGGGAAGGAATGAGCAGCATTAAGCTTCTGTATTTGACAGGCACAATTTTTATGACCTTACTCCTAAAGAAATAAGCATATATTGACTGCCCATTGTATACCAGCTACTATTCTAGACAACATAGCTCATACAGAGGCAAAGGAAGCAAACATGTATTCAGCAGATACTATATGCCGTGCACTGTTCTAAAACAGCCTTCACCACACAGAGAATAAACATAACCACTTAATAATTACCTAGTATGTCTGTCTATTCTACCACATACATGCACACAGCACTTGGTGGGCTTTTCCCCGGCTCCCTCCCCACTCCTCACCCCTTCCCCATACAAAATTTGAGATTGGCATTGGTATTCTCACATATCTCATAATGCTAGTGAAAGTGTTTCCTTTATTGATCCCCCCACTTCCCCTAGACCACCTCACTGACTGAAGTCTCTCTGGTGTCCTGATTGTTCCCTAGCTTCTGCATAGGAAAGAAAACATATGACTCTTCACTTTCTGTTACTAGCTAACCTCACTTAACATAATGTTCTCCAGGGCCATCCCTTTTCCTGCATATGACATTATTTTGTTCTTCTTTATTGCTGAGTAGAATTCCATTGTGTAGATATCCCATAATTTTGTGATCCATTCATCTGCTGATGGACACCTGGGTTGGTTCCATAATTTGGCTACTGTGAATTGTTCTGCTATAACCATGGATATGCATATATTACTATAATATTCTTATTTCAGTCCCTTTGGAAAGATACCCAGGAGTAGGATAGCTGGATCATACGGTGCATCCATTCCCAGTTTTATGAGGAATCTCCACACTGATGTCCATAGCAGCTATACTAATTTGCAATCCCACCAACAATGTAGAAAAGTTCCTATATCCCCACATCCTCACCAGCATTTATTGTTGCTTGTTTTCATGATGATTGCCATTCTAATTGGGGTTAGATGGAATCTCAGTGTAGTTTTAATTTGCATCTCCATGATTGCTAATGATGTTGAACATTTTTTATGAATGTATTGGCCATTTGTATTTCTTCTTTTGTGAAGTGTCTATTTAGTTCAATTGTCCATTCTTGATTGGGTTATTAGGGTTTTTTTTTTACTGTTAAGCCTTTTAAGTACTTTTTATACTCTAGATATTATTCCTTTATCAGAGGAATAGCTGGCAAAGATCTTCTTCCATTCTGTAGGCTCTCTCTTTAGACTCTTGATAGTTTCCTTTGATGAGTAGAAAGTTTTTAGTTTAACACCATCCCATTTATTAATTCGTGTTTCTTCTCAGCCGCTCATGGAACCTTTTCCAAAATAGACCACATTCTGAGCCACAAAGTAAGTACCAACAAATTTTAAAAATGTAATATAATTCTTTGCATCTTTTCATATCATAATGGAATGAAAGTAGAAATCAACAACAAGAAGACCAAAAGAAATTACATAAATACAAGGAGATTGAATGATAAACTGTTGAATGAGGACTGGGTCATAGAAGAAATAGGGGAGAAATAAAAGAGTTCCTAGAATTAAATGGTAATAGGAACACAACATACCAAAATTTATGGGACACTTTGAAGGCAATTTTAAGAGGAAAATTTATAATACTGAGGGACCACATGAGAAAAACAGAAAGTCATCAAATAAATAACCTAATGACACACTTTAAGGCCCTCGAAAAACAGGAAAAGACTAACCCCAAAGCCAGTAGAAGGCAGGAAATAATCAAAATCAGAGCAGAAATCAATGAAATAGAGAAAAAATGCAAAAGATCAACAAAACAAAAAGCTGGTTCTTTGAAAAGATCGACGAGATTGATAAAACATTAGCCAACTTAACCAAAAGAAAGAATCAACCAGATTATTAAAACAATAAATGAAAAAGGAGTTATCACTATAGACAGCAGAAATTCCAGATGATCATCAAAAACTGTTTTGAAAATTTATACTGCAATAAACTGGAAAACAGAAGAAATGGACAGATTTCTAAAGACATATAACCTATCTGAATTGAATCAAGAGGATATAGAAAACATAAACTGACTGTTCTAGTCAGCATTTTTGTAGCCATAATCTAAAGATCTGACAACATAACTTATAGGAAAGAAAATTTATTTTCTTATAGTTTCAGACTCAGTCCATGTGAGGCTGGGGACCATGGATCTCAGGGCATGGTGGCAGGAGGCACAAAGGGAGAGCACATGGGCTGTGTCCTACATCATAGAAACCAGAAGCAAGAGGCAAGAGAGAGCTAGCAGGGGAAGGAGGAACCATTTATATAATCCCCAAGGCCACACCCCCGGGACCCACCTCCAGCCACATCCTACTGGCCTGGGTCACCACACAGATAAATCCATTGTAATTTACCTCTGCTGAGATCACAACCCTCATGACTCAATTACATCAGCTCCAAACATTAATAAATGAGCTCTTTAGGGGACATTTTATATATAATTATAACACCGAACAATACAAAACAAAGAGAGAGACAGCAATAAAAAGTCTTCCATCAAAGAAAAGCCCAGGTCCAGATGGATTCCCAGCTGAATTCTACAAAACCTGTATAGAAGAGCTAAACGCAATACTTCAAAAATTATTCTGTGAAATAGAAAGAGATGGGAACCTTCCAAACTCCTTCTACAAAGCTGGCATCACCTGAATATCAAAATCAAATAAATATCCCTCAAGAAAAGAAAATTATAGATGAATATCCTTGATGAACATAGATATAAAAATTCTAAACAAAATACTAACAATACATATTAAAAACCATATCACAAAAATTATACACCATGACCAAGTTGGTTTCATTCCAGGGAAGCAAGCCTGGTTCAACATAAGCACAGCAATACATATCATTCACCATATAAACAGAACTAAGGACAAAAATCCCATGATCATCTCAATAGATGGTGAAAAAGCATTTGAAAAAAATCCAACATCCATTCATGTTAAAAACACTGCAGAAAATTGGAATAGAAAGAACTTACCTGAATATCATAAAGGTGATATACAATAAATCCAAAGCCAACCTTATATTGAATGGGGAAAAATTGTGGGCATTCCCTTTAAAATCAGGTGCAAGACAAGGATGCCCACTATCACCACTCTGTTTTTAATAAAGTACTCGAGACTCTAGCCAGAGCGACAAGGCAAGAGAAGGAAATCAAAGGAATACAAATAGGAAATGAACTAAAATTATCTCTATTTGCAGATGACATGATCTTATACTTAGAAGACCCAAAAACTCAACCAAAAGACTTCTAGAGATGATCAACAAATTCAGCAAAGGAACAGGATACAAAATCAACCTAAAAACAAATCAGTGGCTTTTCTATAAGCTAACTATGAATACATTGCAAAAGATATCCAAAAAACAATTCTATTCACAATAACCTCAAAAACAATAAAATACCTAGAAATAAATTTAATCAAGGAGGTCAAAGACCTCTACAATGAAAACAGTAAAACACTAAAGAAAGAAATTGAAAAAGATCTTAGAAGATGGAGAGATCTCCCATGCTCTTGGATAGGCAGAATAAATATTATCAAAATGGCCTTTCTACCAAAAGTGATCTACAGACTCAATGCAATCCCTTTCAAAATACCAATTCTTCTCAGAGCTGGAAAATCAGTCCTAAATTTCATATAGAAAAACAAAAGACCCAGAAATAGTCAAAGCAATTCTCAGCAATAAGAACCATGCAGAAGGCATCACAATTCCTGACTTCAAATTATACTACAGAGCTTTAGTAATAAAAACAGCATGGTATTGGCACAAAAAGAAACATACAGACCAATGGAACAGAATAAAAGATATAGAAACAAAGCCACACACTTATAGACAATTGATTTTTGACAAAGGTGCCAAACACATATGTTGGAGAAAAGACAGCCTTTACAACAAATGGCATTTTCTATTTGTAGAAAAATGAGAATGCTGTCTGAGACACTACATTCATTTCCTAATAGATTACAAACTTGCATGTAGAGGAAGGAAATTAGCATGCATTTACAGCCTGGTATATGCCACTGTACAATTATATATGATGTTATTAACCCAGAAGGAAAGGATCTGAGCATAAATTCAGAGCTTAGTTTATGTCAAACACTATTCTAGTATACCATCACCCACAATTAGGAGGAAGAAACAAGATTTCCATGAGCACCTAGATGTATGTTAGGCATGATTACACTTCAACATTACACACATACAGAGGGAAAGAAGTATAAATTAATCATCCAATACACAGCACATTCTATTTTAGTACAGTCTTGGAAAGAAAATATGCATGCATGAAATACCTCACATATGCCAGGAAAATATCCTCACCTAAGAGAAATAAAACATGTGTCCATTGAGTAAATAGTGTATGCCAGCTTATTATAATTTGTCATTACTTACATATAAGGGGAAGAAAAAAGCAATGCACTAAGCACCTAGCGTATACAAAGCTCAATTTACAAAGGGGAAGCCCCAAACTTACAGCGGGGAAGCAAAACGTGGAGGCATGTCACACCTAATATATGCCAGAAAATATTCTAGTAAAATTAATTCACACATAGGGAGAAAGAAACTGTCATGCATTGAATATCTATTACACGCCAAATCCTATTCTAGTAAACATTATTCACACATAAGAAAAGGAAAACAAGATGGCATTAAGCATTACTCATATGCCAGGCTCGACAATATGACAATATGTCATAGACTAGAATAAAGTTACACATGCTCGGATGGAAGAAATTAGTGTTCTTTGATCATTTAGTAAGTACGTGGTACTATTACAGCATAACATTGTTCACACACAGGGGAAGGAAATAAGCCACCAGTATATGCAAGGTGATATTCTTGTACACCTTGCTTACTTCTGAGAAGAAAATGAGGATGACTGGCAAACCTGGGAATACCACGAATATACTAGTGTGGCATTTTCTACAATTAGAAAAATAGCAAGCACACAGCAGGTGCTTTTTCTTAGTCGTAAGAAGGCACTAAAGTGCCTGAAATATGCCAAACACTATTAGAGCACAACATTACTGACACAGGAAAGGAAAACAATTTTCATATTGTCTTGAAAATGCCAGGTACAGTACTCACAATAGGGTAAAAGAAGCAATCATCCCTAAGTACTTTTTATGAGACAGGTAGTATTTTAGTACAAATTTACTCATGTAGAGAAGGAAAGAGTCAGGAGTGCAGTATATTGTATGTACATCCTGATGCTATAATATGACATAGCTCTCACATTGGGAAAAAGTAAGCATGCATTAATTTGCTTAATACATGCCAAAATAATATTCTAACACAGAGGAAAATAAGCCAGCACACAGAAATTAGCAGATATAAACCAGATGCTATTTCAGTAAAGTATTACTCACCCATAGGAAGTGTACATCCATTAAGGCCTAGTGTATGCCAAATTCTATACTGGATTCATATTAGTTTTACAATGGGACATGACATATGTATGCATTTAGTGTCAAGTGGCTATCAGACAATAATCTAATTATAACATTACTCATAGATAAATGGAAGAGTACAACCTAGCATTGAATGCCTAATATTTGCTAGGCTCTACTCTAGTACAACATCACCTTAAACATAGGAAAGGAATCAGGGATGCATTGAGCATCTAATAAGGGCCAGACATTATTCTATTACAACTTTAGTCATAGATATAAAGAAGGGAAAAGAAATAATTGATCATCTGGTGTACATCAGGCATTTGTCAAATCTAGCATTAAACACACACAAGGAATAGAAAGCAAGTATGATCCAGTGCCGACCATATGCCAAGTACTATTTTAGTACAGCTTTACTCACTCATTGGGAAAGGAAACAAGATCACACTGGGTACTGAGTATATGCCAGCACAACATTACTCACACATATGCTTATTTCCTTTCTGATTTGACAATAAGGTTGTACAAGAATTGCATCTGAAATGTATTTGTGTACCATGTTACTTATACATAGTAGGAGGAACACAATCATGCATAAGCCAGAAAACTCTAGCACAACATAAATCACACCTGGGATTCAAGAAAAATGCATTCAGTGTGCTCCTACTATATAACAGGTTCTATTGCGTTATAACAATATTCACACATGAATGAAAAGACAAAAGCATGAATTAATCACATAATATCATGCATGGACCATTCTAGTACAATATTATTCACACATAAGAAAAAAATGAGCCTGCATGGTTACCTATAGTAATCAAAGAATTATTCAAGAATAACATTGCTTACACATAGTGGAATTAAGTTATCACCCACTGAATACTTAATATATGCAAAGTGCTATTAGTTACAGTTACTGGTATACAACAGAATGGCATGAGCAAGCAATAGGCACCTAGTCAGTGCTACATCCTATTATATAAAACATTACATTCACACAAGCAAAGCAAACAGAACAAAGAGCATTTGAGAGTAGTATTCTACTACAACATTACTAACATACAGGTGGCAGAAAACAAGTATACATGAGCAACTAGTGCATGCTATGCACGATTCTGATACATTTCTCATGTTTAAGAAACAGCTATACTACCTCCTGGGCATGTTTCCAAAGGAACTGAAGTCAGAATATTACAGTGATACATGCACATCCATGTTTAAAGCAGCACAATTCACAATAGCCAAATTATGGAACCAGCCTTGGTATCCATCAACAGATGAATGGATTATGAAATTGTGGTATGCACAATGGAATTTTATTCAGCTATGAAAAACAAACATATCATTTGAAGGAAAATGGATGGAACTGGAGAATATGATAAATGAGATTAGCTAGTCTCAGAAAGTAAAAGGTTGTCAGTTTTCTCTCATATGTGGAAGCTAAAGAGAAATTGGGGTGGAGGGACTTCAGATAAAAGAGGAGAAACTCCAGTAGAGCAATGGAGGGGGTCCAGGGGAGTGATGGGGAGGGAAGGAAACTTGATGAAGGAAACAGTTCAGATAATACTATGTACATATATGGAATTATCAATGCAAATCTCAATAAAATGTATGGAAAGCAGGGAGGGTAGAGTGGGGGGATCCAGAGAGAAATACACCAAGTGCTGTGTGTATGTATGTTCCTATCACTCTAAAACTAATTATGATGTATAATTACAATCCACCAGTAAAGGTACATTAAAAATAATTACCAATGTAAATTTCTGAATAAACAATATATTTCTATGTCTCAAAAACAAACAAACAAAAAGTTATTGAGTGCTGAGTATATGCCAGGTATTATTGTAGTAAAATATTAAGTACTCTTCTACTGTATTACTAACATATAATGATAAAGAAGGAGGCATGGATTAAATTACTAGTTATCCCAAGTACTATTTCTGTACAACCTCACTCTCACATGAGGAAAAGAAATGTACAAGGATTGAGTCCTCTGTACATGCCAGACACTATTCTGCTACAACCTTATGCAAACATAGAGGAAGAAAACTAGTACATGAGAGTTAAAATTCTGGTATACCTTTATTCACATTTATAGAAGAAAATGAGCCTTCATAGGGCACTGGGTTTATGTCAGACAATATTATTCAGGCATGATGAATACTGCTTCATTATTCATACATATATGGAAGGTGTGTGTGTGTGTGTGTGTGTGTGTGTGTGTGTGTGTGTGTGTGTGCTGTTGGTTCTATTTATTTCCATGGGAAACCCTGATTGACACAGTGTTAATTAAATATATTCTTGATAGTATTCAATACAACATACTCACACATAGGTGAAGAAACACATGCCTAGTGTGTGCTAAACTATATGCTAAAATAACATTACTCATACAAAGGGGAATTAAGAGAGCATTACTGAGCACTTAACACAATCCAGGAATTATTTTATATACCATTACCTATCCATTAGTGAAGGACATGGAATAAGTGCCTGGTTCCTAGCAGGTACTTTTGTAATACACATTTACTCTCATACAGGTGAAAAGGATTAAACACACACTGAGCTTCTCATAAATGCCCATTACTATCATATGGTAACACTACTCATACTAGTGAACAGGAATTGAACATGCACAGAGTACACACTGTATCCCAGGTACTATTGTAGCACAGTTGTACTCACACATAGGATGCATTAAGTACCTATTGTACACCAGATCCTATTCTCAAATAAAGTTATTCATCCCTAATAGAAGTAAATACTATTTAATTGGGCACCAATTATCTGCCCAAGTATAATGTGACTTACTAATAGAAGAAAGGAACCAGCATGTATTGATCACCCATGCAAGGTATTATCCCAATACCAGTAACTCGCATGTTGGGAGAAGGAAGCCTAAATACTTTGATCATCTAGGGAATGCCACACACTCTTCCAGTACAAACTGACAACATATGAGGAAAGGAAGCAAGTGTGGACTGAACTCCTGCTATATGGCACATCCTGGCCTAGTACAAGTTTATTCACATGTTGATGGGGAGGAAACAGTCATGCACTGGTAACATATATGACGAACAACCTCACTCATACATATGGGGAGGGAATGACCACCATGAAGCAATTAGTAGAAGCCAGACATTCTTAGAGAGAATTTTTCATATTAAAGGGAAGCAAGCAAACATGCATCAGGTACTTTGTAGAGACCATGTATTATTTCTTCAATACTACTCATGCGTGGGAGGAAAGAAGCAGTCATGCAGTGAACCATAGTATATTCAAAGGTCTCTTCTAGTGTAACTTTATTCACAGATGGGGGAACGAACACACCTGCAGTGAGTGACTCCAATAGGCCATATACTAGTCTAGTAAATGTTGACTCTAACATTGGAAAATAAAATTAATATGTTTTACTTTTTTGTGGTGCTGAGGATCAAACCTGGTGCCTTGTGCATGCTAGGCAAGCAATCTACCACTGAGCTACATCCCCAGCCCCCAAATTAATATGTTTTAAGTGCCAAGTATATTCCAGGTGCTTTTTTAATACAACATCACTCATAAGACAATGGAATGATGTAAGTATGCATTAGGTGTCTAATGTTGATCCGGCACTATACTAGTACAATTTATTCACTCATAGAAGAAAAATGTGTATGCATGGAGCATTTGGTATTATCAAGCATTCTTTAATGCAGCATATCCCATAATTAGTAGAAACAATCATTCATTAAGTGCTAGTATATGTGTTGTGGACCTTGTTAGTCATCAGCTTTGAGGACACCTCGGTCCAGCTTGGGAGGGGCACAAACTGCGCACCCATGTGGAAATTTCTGCACACAGACAAATCTCCAAGGACCAAATGAGACCGATAAGCAAAGACCCTGACAACTTCCTTGTTTACCCTTTCCTTCCCTGACTCATCTGTGACTGCCTTGATGTTTTTCCCTGATTCACCCCATGACTGCTTTGCTGTCTTCTATGATTAATTATTCTTACAATGTTTTGGTTATAACTCTCAAAAAAAGTGGAACACTGATGGAAGGAAGGTGAGAGAGAAGAGATATCGCTTCTCCTCCCCAGCCTCCTCAGATCTTGTCATGTTGAATCTATTGTCGTTCATGTGAGAGACTTCTAATGAATCAATGAATATCAACACCATCTGCAACAAATGGCGCCGCTACATGTATGCAGGCAGCTCTCTAGTGTATCCTTCCTCTTACATAGGATGAAGAATGCAAGCATGCATTCGGTACCTAAATTAAACCAGAGGCACCAACCTATCTAGCAGGACATTACACACATGAAAGGAAAGAATACTACATTGAGCACTTACAACATGATAGGTATAATATTACTTACACCTAAGAAACAGGAAGCAAACACCCATTAAGGACATTGAATATGCAAGGTAATAATTCATATATGTGGGAATAGAAAGAGTATTTATGGAGTAAATAATGTCTGTATGGCCATTCTCTTGAGCATTCTTATTTACATCTAAGTAAAGAAAACCAGCATGCTTGGAGCTCACAATACCATCAGGTCCTCTTAGAATATAACATTACTCACACCTAATGGAAAGAAAGGAACTAAACTAATATATTGCAGATAGTATTTTAGTACACCTTATTCTCACATAACAAGAGGACATGAGCATTCTTGCTTAGTGTATTTCAGTCATTAGTCTATTATAACCTACTCACAACTAGGAAAAATAAGCGAACATTCATTAGAAACCTAGTATATGCAAGAAATGATTTTAGTATAGCATAAAGGGCAAAAAACAGCCTACATGGAGCAGGAATATGCCAGACAATAGTCTAGTATATTATTATTCACCTATATGTGGAAAGAAGAAAGCGTGTTTCAAGAATTTAGTGTGTGCCAAGTTCTACTGGCATATCCACACATAAGAAAATCAGCATTATGAAGCACCTAGTGTATTTCAGGCACGAGTCTACTACAATGTCACTCACACATGAGGTAACAAAACAGGAACGCACTGAGCTCCAAGCACATGCCAGGCACAAATCTCTATAACATCACTCACACATAGAGAGGAAGAAGCATCCCTGTATTAGCACCTAAAATATAACTGATACTATTTAATTCCCTGCATATAGAGGAAGGAAAAAAGTCTGCATGGAGCACCTAGTACAGGCCAAACTGTATACTAGAATAGCTTTACTCATATATAGAGAATTAAGTAAAGGTGATTCAACTGCCCAGTATATACCAGATGCTACTCTAAGTACAATCATACCCACATTTCAGTGAAGGACTAAAATTTTCTTTAGATCACATAATACATGGCAGGTGCTACTCTAGTACAAATCTACTTTCAGGAGTTGGAAGAAAATAAGCATATATGGACCTTCTGTATATCCAGTACTATTTCTGCCATTACTTTATTGACAGAGATTAAGCATAGATGGATTATGTAGTCCACCCCAGGTATTATTCTAGCACTAACACAGAGGGGATGCAAAATGAGTGTATGTTAAGCACCTGTTATATGTCACTTCCTATTGCAGAACAACATTACTCAACCACAGGTGAAAGAAAGAAGACTGAGTTGAGCAATGTGTATGGGCCAAGTGCTATTCTAATGCAACATTATTCACAGGTAAGGAAATAAACAAAGATGCCTAGAGTGTCTATGATGTCAGGCACTCCTTCTAATACCTTATTCACATAAAGGGGGAAATGAGCATCCCTTTAGTGTCTACTACACGAGGTACTAGGTATGCATGTGCCCATATAGGGCAAAGAAAGAAGGAATGCATTAAATACCTAGTGTATGCCACTTTCTGTTTCAGTACAACCTTGTACTTACATCGGGAAATCAAAACAAGCATGGATTTAATTCAGTCTATGTCATGTATCAGCCTAGTACAACTTTATTGTTCACACAATGGAAAGGAAACAAACATGTCCTGAGACTTCACACACACCGTGCACATTTATTCACAGGTACAGAAGGAAACAAGCACGTATTAGCACCTAATGTCTTTTAGGCTCTATTCTATTACAAACTTCATTGCATTTATGTAGAAGGAAACATGTTCACACGGAGCTCCACATGGTAGAGTGGCCTCTGTACCACTCGTTGGTGCTGAAAGTCCTGACTCTCCATTAGTCTACTCACGACGCCTTCTAAGCCAGGGTTGAAGAGGCATACCATTATCACATGGCTGGAGTAGAAGTCCAGACTTCCCACATGGTCTCCACTGACCCTGCTAGGTGGGTTGTCCTTAGTAGCATCTAGTTCCCTCCTTGACCGTCTCTGTCACCATCCTGGTGGCAATGTTTGGTTGCCTCATTGCAGAACTGTAGAGAGAATGTAGGCTCTCCACTTAGTCTGTGTGAGTTGGGTTGGATCATAGGGATTTGGGGTTGTTTTGTTTTGTTTGTTTGTTTTTTCCTGTGATGTTTGGTTGCAGTAAAATGGTTATTGTCCCAACGTCGCTGTGTTATTACTTGGGTCTTGGGATCTCTAGCATGTCTACCCTCTTCTCTCTGTCTTTGAGTCTTTTTGAGTTTTCTTTAGATATAAATCCCAAGATTTCTAGTTGTCCATCATTATAATTTTAATACTTTGTCCACTCGTCCCTTTATTTTCCTTCTTTCATCCATTCACATGTGTATGCTTTATATTTCTTTTTTAATTAGCACATAAAAATCCTACATCTTTATGGGGTACCATGCGATATTTTGATACATGAATACATTGTGTGATATTTAAATCAGAGTAAGTATATCTCTTGAAACATTTATCATTTCATAATTTGAAAACAAAATACTCTTATAGTTAAAATTTCAGCTTTCAACATTGAAATCAACTCTTTTTTCTACATAAGTATTCCAAATATTCACACAATATTTCCTGAACTAAACTCCTGTCTCCATAGTTCTTCTAAACAACAGTGAAAATTAGAATATTCTTAACAGATGAGACATGTAATTATAGTTATTCTGTAACTCAATACTACACCTAACCTTTTATATCTGAAAGCTCTTTAGGACACATCAACAGTCTCTGGTCTTTAAATGACATTTGTGTGTAAATACTGATATTCTTTTGTGACTTAACCATACTTCCAAAATAATGTAGATCCTGCATGCTTACAGTGATCTCCCTCTTTCAGCTTCTCCTCTTCTCTACTCTTTTTGTTCTTGTCTAAATCACTTTGGTTAGCTGTAGTCCTGTGTTTTGTAAATATTCTTGGGAGACGTGTAATATAAAATAATATAATGCACTATGATATGACATGGTATATGATATGATGTGATGACTGAGTAATTTATTGGCTTTTATTCCCTTTATCTTGGATAGCAGTAATTGGATGACTTTGGCCTCCTTTGTTTCTTTATCTTGTCTCTGACATGGTGACATGGCTCTTTCCTGTGGAGCAGTCCTGCCATTCCACCTTTGTTTAGCAAAAGCTAGATTTTTCTCAACTATTTTCCTTTAGACCTCTTATATTTGTTTCATTTCTGTCCACTATTATGGTCATCTGAATCCATCTTCTTCATCTTTCCCCTCTATTTCTCAAAGCCCAGTTGACTGTATTCCTTTTTTATATTGCACCTGGGTACCTAAGAGCATTTATTTCAGCAGCTCATTAGGCTGCCCTTCTAGTTAGGTTAGTTCTCCTTGAATTCTGGTATGAACCAGGCAAACCTTTAAATGGAACTGCTTCAGTTTGAATAGGATGAAACCTAGTTGTGACTGGTACTCATTCAGAAGCAGTATGATCTAAACAGAAACATATAACTAGTAATAATAGTTTTGAGTTCATCCTGCAATTTCAAAATCAGTTTAAACCAAATAAAACAAATTCACTTGGTACAAGTAGTTTTCATAGGTTTAAATCGGCCTGGATGAGCCTGAATTAATTTAAACTCATGAGAACAACATTGGGTAAGCCAGAACTGGTTTAAATTAGTCAAAAACCATGTGAGCATAATGAGCCATTTTTATAAAGCCCATAGGTGCTTTTGTACAAGGTTCTCCCAGCTGTGACCAGCCCAAATGACTGGAACTGATTTAACTTCTCAGAAAACATTTTCTGTACACGAGGTCCATCATTAACTAAGTATAACAGTTTTTTTTCAATTTTTCTTGGTTTTGATAAATTAACCAAAACTGCTTTGAGCCTGGCAGAATAGGTCATTTATTAATTTATTTATTAATTAATTTATTCATTCATTCAGCAAATGAAGAAGGAAACATACCAAATAATATGATGCCTATGTATGAAGATATTACTAACAACCTTACTAGTATGTATGGGGGGTAGATGGATGGGGTTAGGAGGGAACCACAATAAGAGATGCTGTGTGCATATATGAATATATCACTTTGAATCTCACTATAATGTACAATCATATTGCACCAATAAAATCTGAAAAAAAAAAACAACAGAAGAAGCTCTATTTGAGAAATCTACGAAGTTCTCCGAAGCTTTTTGCTCCTTTGTGTTTTGTATATTTTCCCAAATAAATCCAAATTCTGGGTTGAGCTTGAGGTAGTAATCTCAGAAATCTTAACTAAAGCAAACATCTCTTGGTTTCGTCCCAAATTAATTCATTAGTCCTAACCTCAAAATTACAATTTCTAAAGTTGATCTTACTCCCTTCAAAGTGGACTGTCTGCCCTTTAAAGGGCAGGTATGGAGGCAGGCATGTAGAGGAAAGTTCAGAATCATCACTTCAAAGATGTTATCTCAGTCCATCCCTTCACGAGCTCCATGAAGTATCTGTATTGTTGCCTCAGATGCACCTTGGAACTGTTCTGAGTTTATTTGAAAGGCATTTTATTCAAGAGTGCAGTGCACCCACCAAAAGACACTTCTGTCATCTTTCAATTGTAGGATGTAGTTCTATAGTTCTGTGGCTATAGGAATCACTTTTCTTCTTCTATGTTTATTTATTTTAACCACTTTATTGGTGTATGATTGTCATATACAAAGATGTAGATACTTAATGTATATAACTCGATTTACTTGAAGATAAGTATGCACCCTTGAAACCATCATTGAGGTCAATGCCACAGATTTATCCATCTTATCCAAAGAAACCACTTTTTAATGCAGAATTACGTGCCTTGTGTACTACTCTGGGCAACTCTGATACTCTCCTTCAGGCTCATCTTCATACCAGGGAAAAGGTACTAGGTATACATGATACAAACTAAAAAGCCTCATTTTTACTTTTCTAAAGTCTAATATGAAACTCTAAAGTAATGCCATTCTTTTGGGGAATGACTTTGAACTATATTCTCTCACCTCTACAGGAATGCATGATTTTCCCCCCTTTATCATTCCAGGCACTGAATGAAAACTCCTGCATGGGTCTCTATGTTGCTAAAGTCCTTCACTGGTCAGATTTTACTTCCTCTCTGGTTAAATTTTAAGGTTAAATTTCTTTGTTCTTAACCATCCTTGTATATTCCTCAATGAATAAACAACACAATATGGTTTAGCAGTTAAGAACATTTGTTTTGGAGTTGAACAGACAGGACTTAATTTCTGTCTTTATTATTTAACATCTGTGTTATCTAGGCAGCTTATTTAACCTGTTCAAACTTTAGTTTATTCATTTGTAAATGAGGATAATTACAGGACCTTCTGCTTATGGTGGGTACAAGGATTAAATGAAAGTCTCTATGTATAGTGCTTGGTCTTGCACAGAATAAGACCCCAATAAATGTCAGCTACTCTCACAGCTACCACAATGACTTTACCTATATCTATGATTGTTGATATTACCTATTGTATAAGTTCACCAGTTCTAGCAGTAACTGTTGTTATCCTGTCTTCCTAATGAATAAGCAGATCCAAATGAGCCAAATCACTTTCTTTGGGTCACCCAACAGTACATGATATTTCTGGGATCAGATGTGCCTCTGAATGATCTAAAGTTAATACTCTTTCTCATTTTTAATGCTATCACTATAATTCACTGACATTCTCTGGGTATTATCATCTCTTCTTATTTTATTTCTCTACTCCTTTTTTTCTTTTGGTACATTGTAATTATATATCATAGTGAGGTTCAGAGTGATAGAAAGATACATGCATGTGGCATTCGTTGTGTGTTTACCTCCAGGTTCCCCTGCTCTTTAAGTTTTTATAGGAGATAACTAAGAGATCAACTTCCTTTAACTTCCTATCTATATTCAAAAGCTGCTATAAAATACTTTTTGTCACACCTCTTAGATGAGGATATGATATCAATTTGATGATGACAATGAAGAGGAAGTAAGGGATATTGCACAGTTAGAAGTAGAGGCAAGTTTGGAGCCACAGGCTTTTCAGTCAACTGGTATAGCAACAATCCATTCACTCAGTCAGCTAATATGTGTTGACCATGGCTACAATGAAAATATGCTGCTGAGATAGATGTTTGACAAAGCCCAGGCTTTAACTATGTGTCAAAATGTAGTACCCTAGAGTACAGGAAGACATGCCATAATGGCTTTTGTTAGGTGGGACAAAAGAAAAATTGATAAAATCAGAGGTATACCTGGAGAGACAATGGAAGTAATAATATCAGTAATTAGAAAAGTCCTAGCACTCTCCAAGGCACAGGAAAGCTAGACAGCTGTGGTAACCTTGCTCTAAAATGCTTTAAAGGTAGTATAACATAGACTTGTAAAACCTCTACTTGCTATAGAGGTGCTATAACATAACCTTATAAAGCCAATAGTTTAGCAAGATATTTGCACACAGTGCATACAGAGGCGAATGCCACTCGTATTGGGAGGTGCCAAGATAAAAGCTGCGGTTGAGTACACATGATGAGCACAGTGAATTTATTTAGAGTTTTAAGATGGAACAGTAGTGTAATGGGTAGTACCCAACCAACAAGTTGTCTTGCTGATGTGCTATAAAACATTGGAGGTATAGCTCAAGGTCCTGCTTTGTACTTTTGATCTAACATTAAGAGATGATGGTTATGCTCGAATTCACAAGATGTGATTTTCATTGCCACATTAGAAATTTTTTCCAAAACCAGCAGATGCACCAGGTATAAAGTGCCTTAAAACCCAGAATAGCAGAAATAGTTCCCTGAAGGAAAAAAAAAGTAGGAATAGGTTCCTGCCCAAAGAATCCCTGGGAGAGGAGCAGTTGGAACTAGAAAATATGAAGTCCTAATAAGACAAAGCTATTGGTTTAAGATCCATGTCATGAGTCCAGCAGGTGGTAGTGAGAAGAATTTTAGGAAACTAGTAACAGGAAATGGTAGAGAAGAAAAGTTAACCTGAGGTCAAATGGTCACCCTGGGGAGGTGACTGAATTCTCCATAACCCAGGACCAGAATCTCATTTCTAAACTGGTGCTCCATGAAACACTATTTCATATGACATAATCTAAGAGTTATAATTTTAAAAAATGCTCCAGAGTCAAATAAATCTTAGAATTTTTAGTTAAACATAATTAAGCAAGTGCATTATTTTTCTCTAAGGGAAGTATATCAGAGCTTTTAATATGCTAATACAAAATGTGTTTCTTCAAGAGGAAGTAGAAAGTATTCCCAAACATAATGATGAAATAACATCTATTAGCATCTCCCAGAATTTGTATTTTGTGGACTAATTTTGGGAGATACTGACTTATATAATGGCTGATATTTAAACTTCCAAACAGCATGCCAGTGAAGGTAAGGGCAAGAAGCTCTGGCCTTTGGGGTTCGTGTTATTGAGTAGATATCACCTGGATAACTCTATAGAGTCACTTATTCACAGCACTGCTTCATGAAATGCAGAGAAAATAAGTTAGAACTGGAGACCTTGGAAGCAGAAAATGGGGGATGTTTTTTGTACACAAGTATCCACAAGTAGACAAAGAAGTGGAAAACTGAAAATACCACCAGGATAAAAATTAGGAAAGAGCTGAAACCTAAAGTTTTTTTATGTGTCCTGGGTTGATTTTGTTACATTGCTTTTAAAGGACCACATTATGAATTAGGAGATGTGTGTGATCCTTTCTATTTGATCACATATTTATTTGAAAGGCACATGGAGTTACCACAATGTATTTTCTGAGTTGAAAATAATGCAGGACATATGTCATTTGCTTTTCTTCTGTAATCTAGTTGGAGAAGATGTGATTAAATAAGTTTTGATAGATTTGCTACTTGCTGGGCCAGAGATGTAGGCTGGGCAAGATTCAGGGTCGTATCATTTTCTTTATACTTGGCATGATGGCTTTTCAAGCACTTTTGAAACCACACACTGAACTGTGAGCACTGAAGATATAAGATACTGCCCTTTTCCTCAAGAGATTGAGTACGATCAATTAAAAAGAACATGCTTTTGAAAATACAGAGCCACATGGCTGGGAATGGAATTCAACCATCCTGTTGCTTATGAGTGCTATGTAGTTCTGCATGAGATTCACAGCTGCCTTGTAGACAATGCCCTAACAGACACGCAGCTTTGGCAGTTGCCTACTTTAGTTCTTAATTAGAATGCCTTCCAAAATTCTCTATTGAATTGATTGACTGAGAAATTAATTGTGAATAATAATAGGTAACATTTGTAAATCATTATGTATCAGATAATGTACTAAGTGCTTTGAGAGCCTTATATCATTCAATTTTAAAGACATCATTGTAACTCAGGCACTAGCATTATTTCCATTTTAAATATGTGGAAACAAAATATTAGAGAGATAAGTAGCCAAGTATGGTGGTGCATGCTTGTAATCCCAGTACTTGGGAGGCTGAGACAGGAGGATAGCAGGTTCAAGATCAGCCTCAGCAACTTAATGAGATTCTTAGCAACCTAGCAAGACTCTGTTTTGAAATAAAAAATAAAAAGAGGTAGGGTGTAGCTCAGAGGTAGAATTCCCTTGGGATCAATTCCCAGTACCACACAAAAAATAAAAGGAGCTAAGTAGCTTACCCAAAGTCACACAGCTAGGAATCCCAGAATTTGAACCTAGGTATTATGAATCCAAATCCCAAGCTCTTAACCACCAATGAGCTTCAATTATCATACTGGTAATTTCATACTTACTTAATTTGTGTTGATAGAGTTGCTAATAGACAAACCAGAATTCCCTCTTTTACTGAAATCTCCACTGTTTCATTTTAAGAAAATGCTGGGCTTCATTCCCAACTATGTATAAACTGCATTAATTACATTTATCAGTAGGCTAAAGATGACACTAATTATAAAACGTACCCACAACAATGATTATACAGAGCCTTCATCATCCAAAATTCCATTAAAGAGCCAATGAAAGAGGTTTCTGTAATATGCCCCAAACTTTTGTCTTTGCTCTGTTCTCTGCCTCCTCTTTTAGACCTCTTGATCCTGTGAGTTATCCTAAGGCTTGCACAAGTCCAGCCCTGGGGTCCCTCCCTGCCCTCATTTTCACTCTGTTTGGAAGGGCTTTTTTTCATATCCTCAGAGAGTCTTAGCTGTTCCCTAGCAAAGCTCCAGGCTGAGGAAAATTTTTTCAACCAAACACACTTAAAAATTGAGACAATGCCCTTTGGCATGCCTCTACTCCTTCTCCCTAGTTCTGTAAAGAACAGAGCATTTTGGAATTTCAGATGTGATAGACTCTGCAACTGAGCGGTATGTGCTAATGATATATTTCCTAGGATTTTCCAAAAATCAATGTGGTTCCCAGTTTCATCCTTCAGTGGCTACTGCCTCCTGGGAGATGGGGGTGGTGGCATTTACTGCTCCATAAAATCATAATGAGGATACATAACAAACTCCATGTCTCAAGGTGTGGAATTTACCAGGGGAATAAAATGGTCTCAGTTGAAGAATTGAGGGAGTGAAAGGGGCTTGCACAGACTCTCCATGAGCAGATGTATTACACAACTTCTGGAGGATAATAAACACACATCCTGGCTCTGCTCTACTGGGTAGGCTATTGGAGTTTCTACCTTATGCAATGTTCACTCTCACCCTTTCAATCTCTCTCATATTCACAAAACATGTGCAGCCCCCAGTTTCAGCATAATAAAAGGTTCTCCTTAGCAAAAAAAAAAAGTTCTTTCATAGATATTTCTTGTGATTTCATGTGAAATATGCAATTCCATCTTTTAAAAACCTATGATGAGAAGAATGAACAAGAATGGGAATGGTAAAGTAAAACCCATAACACTCTTGTGAAAGTGTGATTTGCTTGGGCCTTTGAGAGAAACTAAACTTCATTAGTTGAGAATTGTCTGAGTTGGGTCGAAAAATTGAGTTAAAAGTTATAAGGAAGCCGGGCGTGGTGGCGCATGCTTGTAATCCCAGCACTTTGGGAGGCGGAGACCGGAGGATCCGGGTTCACAGCCAGCCTCAGCTCGCTCTCTCTCTCTCTCTCTCTCTCTCTCCCTCTCTCTCTCTCTCTCTCTCTCTCTCTCTCTCTCTACCTAGTGAGGCCCTCCGCAACTTCGTGAGACCCGGTTTCAAAATAAAGTATAAAAAAATAGGGCCGGGGGGGTAGCACGGAGGTAGAACGCCCCTGGGTGCAATCCCCGGTACCGCAAAAAAAAAAAAAAAGTTATAAGGAGAAATATTTTACAAGATTAAAAGATCACATATCTGAACATCCCTATCACTTTGGTATCTCATCTACTCATTAACTGTGTCTCTATGTGGCCCTCAGAGACCTTGAGCTCCACGGCTTTCCCTCTTTCCAAATGTCTTAATATCTGTTCTTGCTGTTATCTCTACTTATTCAGCTTTGAGACCACATCAGGATCAATAATCTACTTTTTGACAGCAATAAATATACAATAATTATTTGCTGAAAAGTTGTTGAATCTTTACTAATTTCCTCAAATCACTTGCCTCTTGCCAGTTATTTGTCCACTCTGGGCTACCAAGATTACTTTAATTCCACCCATCCTATGATTTTCTTTATTTCTCCCAAATTCCACTTTTTCATTTATCTCCTCATAGGTCTAATCCAGAGAATAGGCTGTTGAAAACTTCATCACAACAAACAGCAGCAGGTCTGACAGACCATAAACATAACCTTAGCAGTCTCGACATGACCCAGCACAAGGCCCAAGAAGTGCCCCACAGCAAGGTGGGGTGTGCCTATGAAAGTATGAACTTGATTATTGAGCCTGCAGGTCCACTGTTTCTGCCCAGCTCTTGCACAGAATCCTTTTGTGTTCATTCACAATTACAGTCACATTTCTTCACTTGAGAATTCCCAGGTTGTTTTCTAAACCAGTTGAGAGAATACTATGAATGCTTAGGAAATTTTCAGTTAGAAAAGTATGTGGACTAGAGAGACTGTTCTTTGCTTGAAGTATACAATAATTGTTCTTGATTTATCTGAATCCACACCACCAATACCAACAGCACTTATTTTCCAAGACAGTGTGATACAATGATGTAAACAGAAGGGAGGAATATCCAGAGAGAATATTATCATCATCAGGAGAATTAAATCAGAACAGCCTGCTTTGCATAACTAAAGCCAAATAAAACAACAAACAAGCTGTGATAATTCTAATGAGACTCCGGAATTACCCACAACCTCAAAAAACTATACAACAAACATTTTCTGCAAAAAAAGACCAAATTTTTAACCCTATGGAAACTAAATTATATTAAGTTGATAAACCTATCAATGATAACTTCTTTTTTTGTTTATTCGCATTTATGGCCTGGTTACATATATAGAGATTATAAGTAAGAGGACAAAGAATAATAGATGTGTCTATTTCTTTCCTGTGTGGAATAAGCAAACCAATGAATTGTCCAACCTTTCTGAATATGTCCTTAAAGGCAAAGCAAATTTTCTTTCTCCCCATGGTCTCTTACCACTCCTCAACTTATCTCACGTTATTTCAACCCTTTTTTTCTAATATCAGCATGTGATATAGTTACATTAATGAATAATTCACATCATACACAAGGAAATGATTTTGCTGTAAATGATAATAAGCCTGAAGTGAAAAAAATAACAAATCTTGTTTACCTTAAAGCCCAACACACTGTAACTTGAAGGGAAGGGGGAGGGAATAGGGTGGGATTGGAGGGAGGGCTAAATGAGCAATGTGTGCATGTATGATGTTGATACCCTGACATATATCAAAATGTATAATTACAATGCACCAATAAATGAACATAAAAAAGGAATTTTGAAAGTTTGTACCATGAAGAAATGATAAATATTTGAGGAGACAGATATGTTTAACCTGATTTAAATATTACACAATGTATACGTGTACTAAAATATCATATGGTACCCCATTAATATGTATTATTTATGTGTTAGTTAAGAAATTTAATTTCTAAAAAGGAACAATGTTAGAGAATTCCCCCAAATTATTATCTCAATAAGAGCTATATCAGAGAACTGACCAAGGCACTAGATCTGAAACTAAGAATTCAGAACACAGCTAGGTTTCTCCAAAGACCTTCCAATATTTCCCTCCCTCCCTGTTTTTCATGTCACTAAATCTCTACAGCAGGTACCAATCTGTTGAAACACTAGTAATACTGACTGTAGTCTCTATTTCAAAGTGTACATGTAGGTGTATATGTGTGCACATGCACATTCTATCATTTTCCTCAATGCATTTTGAACCCCTTTTTTTACTTGCCTTTGTAGGGTTGGGGAAGTTGGGGATGCAGCCTGATCAATGTAGCTCCAGGGACAACATTCATTGTTTTATTTGTGCTCTCTTAGGGTAAAGTTGCTCAAAAATAAAGTGTTGATTGTCTACTAAGTTCTATAGTCATGCTTTCGCATTTTTTTCCTGATCCCTTTTTAAGCAGTCTGAGAACACTGCAGTTTCTTAAAAAAACAGTTGTTAGCCAGGCGTGGTGGCGCGCGCTTGTAATCCTCCTCGTACTTTGGGAGGCGGAGACCGGAGGATCCTGGTTCGCGGCCAGCCTCAGCTCTCTCGCTCTCTCTCTCCCTGTCTCTCTCTCTCTCTCTCTCTCTCTCTCTCTCTGTCTCTCTCTCTGTCTCTCTCGACTTAGTGAGGCCCCTCGCAACTTCGTGAGACTCGGTTTCAAAATAAAGTATAAAAAATAGGGCCGGGGGTGTA
>PVJS01024544.1:0-28591 GCA_004027185.1 Glis glis
CTCTCTCTCTCTCTCTCTCTCTCTCTCTCTCTCTCTCTCCTTAGTGAGGCCCTCTGCAACTTTGTGAGACCTGGTTTCAAAATAAAGTATAAAAAATAGGGCTGGGGGTGTAGCGTGGAGGTAGAATGCCCCTGGGTTCAATCCCCGGTACCGCAAAAAAAAAGAGATGCTTCCTTTCTGAGGAAACCTTAAAATGTTAAATTACTTATGCAAGATTGTTCAGTTTGTGTAAACATCTGCAGTTTAAGGGACAAGTAGATTTGCATTTGTCACATGAACAGTATTCTCTGAGGGCAGTCCCCCGGAGCATGCCAGTTTTTCAGAAATAGAGGAAAGCCAGTAGTCACCAGGAAGCTGTGCTCAGGAACCTAGACACCCTTCCTTAGAACTAGGTTTGCATGTGGATTTTAGCTTTGTCATTTATAGGTTGGTAACCTCAGAGAAATTACTTCACTTCTCATAGCTTCAGTTTCTTCATTTACATTCATTAATCCACTCTCCCTACCCTCCCAGGTTTTCTTAGGAGTATCAGTCACAGAAATGTAATACAGTACATTATAATATAATACAATGCATTGGAATATATGCTATGCAATATTGTAATTGCTACAGATAACGCTAATACTTATTGAGCCCCTGCTATGTCTGAGACTCGATGCCAAATAATTACTTCAATTAGATATAAAATGTAAGTCACCTAGTACAAGGTCTGATTGGAAATAGACATTAATCCTCAGTCATCAAAATTGTTCCTTTCACCGACTCCAAGGAAGAGAGTCCTTTATTGGTACAATTATCTGAGGTTCAATTTTCCAAGAATGCTGGGAAGCTCTTGAGTCTTCTCCCAAGGTTGAATCAGGTGGCCTGACCCTTCTTGCTAAAGCCGATCCTGGACTTGGGGCTCAACCCTGAGATGGAAATGACTTTGCAGTTTGGCTGGCCCCTGAGGCTGCTCACTCTATCAGAGCTGACTCTGGGACAGGCATCATGTGTAGGGCAGGCAGGGCTGGTCTCTCACCTGGTTTCCTTCTCCTGAATGTGATGTCTGCTCATAATTCAGCTCTGAAAACATTAAGCTCCTATGACTCCTCCAAGCTGAGCGGTTCCTGAGTAACAAAGACCAGATAAAGCTGAAGCTGTTTCACTCTTCCCCGACTGCTATTGGTGTCCCTTTTGGGATGCAGCCCTCTGGGACACAGCATCTCTCTGATCTGCACCCACTGTAGGTTTAGACTGAGCCCAAAGGTGATGTGGCAGGGAAGATGGCCTCACGTGTGGGGGCTGTGGTAAGGATCAGCTAGACTTGTCCTGCAGCCTGGAGGCAGCAGCCAGTCCTTCCAGTGGGTGCAAATAGCATTTTAAGATGAGTTTTATGACCCATCCCACCTCTTTAATAATGAAAACATTTTATTTTATTCTACCTCACAATGGTCCCATAAAAAATTTATTTGGATGTAGTTTAGTGGTAGAGCACTTGCCTAGCATGCATGAGGTCCTGGGTTCAATCCCTAGTACTGAAAAAAAATTGATTTGAAGTTGAAATCCATTCAATTCATTTGTTAAACATGGTACTCTTTGTGAGACCCGGTTTCAAAATAAAGTATGAAAAATAGGGCTGGGGGCGTAGCGCAGAGGTAGAACGCCCCTGTGTTCAACCCCCAGTACCGCAAAAAAAAAAAAAATATGGTACTCGGTGCCAGACACTAACATGAGAAAAAAGAAAACAACAGAAAAGGAAAACAGAGGCTCTTCCTACCTCCATCCAACCTTCTCTCTGGTTCAGAGGGGTGGGGTTCTTATAGAGCAGAACAGGCAGAAGGAAGACAAATGCCCACATTCTTGTTCTTGAGTAAATCTTAATGACATTAGGAAAGAGCTGAGTTCTAGCTCTATCTAATAACTTTTAATATATTTCTTATTTTACAGTTGATACAACTTCACACATACAGCACTTTTAAATTTAGAGATGACTTAGCATCAGTACTTTTATTACTTCCTTCGTTTCTTCCTGGCTATCATTTCATCACCTGGTGTTGTTTTGAAATTTTGTTTTTACCCCCACCGCAACCTAATTTTGGTTCCAGTACCTGGAAGTTGTTTCCATTCCAGTGTGTAGGTCCGTTGCATATCCCATTCTATGTAATATTTTAATACTATCTTAAATAATTATATAGTATGAATTATATGCTGCTATTATTTCCAGTGGTGGTCTTAAAAGTCTGAATATAGAAGTATTTATTATAATCATTCTTTACCCTTTCCTTCCAGGTCTCGTCAGGTTCACCCCTTTCTTTGTGCATCTGATTTTAAACAGATTGCTTTCTTGTATGGTAGTGATCACTTTAATTTGCCCTATGGGATAAAAACATCAGGTCAGTAGTGTTATTTTTACCCTGTTAAATTTGAGTGGTGCTTGATGAGAACCATGTGTTTGTATAATCTTAAGGCCTTTTCATCTTTCTGTTTCCTAATGATTCCTAAGGGAAGTGATTTAGGAATGGGATGAAGGGAGCTACATGTTAAAGTAGAAATATCAATTCCTTTTGAGGCACTATAGAATGAAAGAATTTTTATTTTTTTTATTTTTATTTATTTATTTATTTATTTTTGCGGTACCGGGGATTGAACCCAGGGGGTTCTACTTCCGAGCTACACCCCCGGCCCTATTTTTATCCTTTATTTTGAAACCGGGTCTCACAAAGTTGCGGAGGGCCTCACTAATTAGCTGAGGCTGGCCGCGAACCCAGATCCTCCGGTCTCGGCCTCCCAAGTACTGGGATTACAAGCGTGCACCACCACGCCCGGCCAAGAATTTTTAAAAAGTAGATTTTTGTTATTGTTGAGAAACTGCATTTTTTTTCTTTTGTTCTGCCATGGTGGGACTCGTGAGTTCTGATGCTTTATTTTATTCTAATTTAAAATTAGCAGGAGAACCTTGAGAGTTAACTCTTCCCTAGCTCCACATTCTGCCTCTTTACTTGTGGGGATTTTTGTTGTTGTTGTTGGTACTGGAGATTGAACCCAGAGGCATTCTACCTCTAAGCTACACCCCAGCCTGATTTTATTTATTTGGAAACAGGGTCTCACTCGGTTGCTGTGCTGAGCCTTGCTAAGTTGCCGAGGCTGGCTTTGAGTCCTCCTGTCTCAGCCTCCCAAGTATTGGGATTACAAGCATGCACCACCATGCCCAGCTCTTGTGAGAATTTAAAATTTTTTTTTAAATTTTCTATCAGCAGCGAGTTTTAGTTCCTTGATCAGTATTTTAATTTAATCAGTGAATATTTATTTTTAAATTTAGAAGAAATTATTCCATTTCCTACTGATAAAATACATTTCCTTCTGCTCATTGAGAACTGATTGGCTTTATATAGCTTTAAGTTTGAGATTTTTGGGAGACCAAAAACCCAAGACTTAATAAGCCTAAAATTTTGAGTTAGATTTTACTTTTTCAACTGACACTGGTTTTTTATTTTTATTTTAAACATATTTTACAAAGAATTTGAGAATTTAATTGTTTTTAATTTACTGTTTATTTCTACTTCAATGTCAGATTCAGTATATCTGATATTGTTAATCTTTTATTACTTTTTCATGATTGCTTTCAGATTAAGCATCTTATTTCCTTCTGGGATTTTTGGGAGGTATCTTTAGAGCATTTGTCATTTTGAATGTGCTTATTGAGTAGTATGGGCTAATTGTAGAAAAACCATTAATTTTTCACAGATTAAACCAAATATGGCCCTACCAGTTGAAAATGGGTTTTCTGGGGGAGGGAGCAGGTACCTTGTTATATACCTAAGAAGCCATGATTACCTTTTTATTCATAATACTCCTTTTGCTTTCTAGCGGACTATTTTCAATTTGCTCTTTCAAAACTGGAGAGTTGCGACCTCTTCGATGAATTTGACAAGTGAGTTTATTTCCTCGCTTCTCTCTGACTTCTGGCTTTAGTGAAAATGGTTCAAAGTATGTACCCAAAGGGACGTAAAATGTATTTACTCAGGAAAATTCCATAGCATTTCTGCATAATTAAAACTCCCTTTTACTCCATGGCCTTGTGAGCGTTGTTACTTTTTGGAGTTTTGATGGCAGCCGTTCTGACTGGGGCGGATGGGATCTCAGTGTCGCTTTGATTTGCATCTCCCTATGGCTGAAGGTATTGAGTATTGTTTACTCCATGTTTACTGGCCGCTTATACTTCCTCTTTTGTGAAGTACCTATTCAGATTATTTGCCCATTTATTAAATGGATTATTTGGGATTTTTTAGTTCTTTATATATTCTGGATATGAATCCTCTGTCAGATGAATAGTTGGCAAATATTTTAGAGTTATTTTTGTTCTTATTACAATGAAAATCAATGAACAACACAGTTCATCGAAGTGGCATACCGGGGTTGGCTGAAAAGTTTGCGAGAGTTTTAATGCTGAGCAATGCTGGCCCCAAGCCAGGACATTTTAAACTCATGTTTATCTTTTCCAAGGTGTCTCTACTTAAGAATTAATTCCTACCTGCTGTTGATCAACAGCTCACTTCCCTTCACGGGCTGTTTCCCATTCCTTCTCATGCATCCTCTTGACTGCTCCTGAAGATCCTTTCTGTCTCACTCTTTGAAAAGGTTGACTATTGGATTTTGGAAGCAGTTCTCCTCCACAATCTCTCCTACATTTGTTACTATTTTTTTTTTAACTGCGGTGAGATGGAATCTTAATATAGTTTTGATTTGCATTTCCCTAATGGCTAAAGAAATTGATCATTTTTTTTATACATTTATCATCCACATGTATTTGCTCTTTTGTCAAGAGTCTAATTAGGTCACTTGCCCATTTATTAATTGGATTATTTGTTTTATTTTTATTAAGTTTTTTGAGCTCTTTATATATTCTGGATATTAATCCTCTGTCAGATAAATAGCTAGTGAAGATTTTTCTCCCATTCCGTAGGTTGTCTATGTATGTACTCTCTTGATCATTTCTTTTGCTGTGCAGAAGTCTTTAATTTGATGCAATGTCATTTGACAAAAGAAAACAAAAGTCTTTTGTTTCTTGGGCTATTAGAGTACTATGTAGGGAATTATTGCTTGTGCCAATATTTTGAAGTTTTTCCCTTGTGTTTTCTTCTAGCAGTTTCAAAGTTTCAGGTCTTAGATTAAAGTCTTCAATCCATTTTAAGTTGGGTTTTGAACAGGGTGAGAGATAATGGTCAGCTTTCAGTCTTCTACGTGTAGATATCCATTTTTCCCAGCATCATTTTTTGAAGGTCCTGTCCTTTCTCAAAAGTACGGTTTTGGCACCTTCATTAAGAATCACTTGGTTGAAGATGTATGGGTTTATTTCTGGGTCCTCTGTTGTATTTCATTGGTCTATGTGTCTGCTTTTATGCCAATACCATGCTGTTTTTGTTATAGTGATTCTGTACATTTTGAAATCAGGCATTATGGTTCTTTCAGCATTGTTCTTTTGGTTCAGAATTTCTTTGGCTATTCCAGGGTTTTTGTATTTACATATGAATTTTAGAATTTTTTTCTAGTTTGTGAAAAATGTCATGGTTATTTTGGTGGAGATTACATTGAATCTGAAGACTACTTTGGCTATGGACATTTTAACAATATTTATTCTCTCAATCTATGAACATGGTAGGTTTTTCCACCTTCTGGTGTCTTCTTCAATTTCTTTCTTTAATGTTTTACAATTTTCATTGTGGAGGTCTCTCATATCCTTAGTTATTTTTATGCCTAGGTATCTTATTTTTTTATGGCTATTGTGAATGTACTTGCTTTCCTGATTTCTTACCCAGTATATTCATTATTGGTGTATAAAAACCTACTGATTTTTGTATGTTGATTTTGTGTCCTGCTACTTTGCTGAATTTGCTTATCAGTTCTAAGTGTTTGGTGGAGTCTTATGATTTTCTATGTGTAGACTTATATAATCTACACACAGGGATAATTTGACTTCCTTTTTTCCTATTTGTATGCCTTTTATTTCTCTCTCCTGCTTGAGTGCTCTGGCTAGAATTTTTAGTACTATATTGAATAAGAGTGGTAGAAGTGGACACCCTTGTCTTGTTCCTGATTTTAGAGGAAATGATTTCAGTTTTTCCCCTTTCAGTATGATGGGTTTGGCTATGGGTTTGTCTAATTTCTTATTTAAAACTGTGCCATCCACCAAATCAATTTCAAGTTTGAGTGCATATCAACAGCAACCATATATATATATATATATATATATATATATATATATATATATTTATATTTCAACTTAACATTTTACATAGCTCTGATTTATAGAGGTTTGTTTTGTGCAGACCTTTGGCCTAAGTGCTGTAGTTGAGTTTTCTCTAGTTTTGTAAATGGAGAGGTGAGGCAAACATGCACAGTTTGTTACAGCTGATAAATGCCAGAGCTAGAATGTGAACCTAGCTAACTAATGCCTGGATGTCTGAGTTAAGAGTGATAATGGGTATTCCTTAAATATTTGCATATATCTGTAATACTTATAAAGATCCTTGGTCCTATAAGTGTGAGCTCCTGTTGGATTCTTGAGGCTATATGACTAAAAGATTTGTTCTTTCCTAGTTTTTTTGTTTTATCTTAGAACTAGATTCTGCTTTATTTAGTTGCTTTCTCCTACAGGTGTTCAGCCATTTGCATGGGCCTTGGCCAGAGTGTTTTCTCCCTTCTTGCTGATTTGATCTAGCCATTGCCCACCCTTTCCCCTGTCCCTTTGTCACTGAGAGTGTCCCCACTCCCCACCATCAGCCTATGTCCATTTTGTCAGCTCAAATATCCTCCCTACATTTGATTCTCCCTCTATTTTCTTTGTCACATCAAGAAAGATCCAGTCATTTTTGTTGTTGTTTCAAATCAGAATCCTTTAAGATTCTACCAGATATAAGTACTAATTTTGTTAGGGTATCTTGAACAGCATGCATGATACCCTCAGTTGGGATAGATTCCACTGTGAATGGGAAAACTCAAAATACCAGTTGTGTTTACAAGATAAAATTTTTTCCTCTTGTCATAATTTTCACATACATGAAGTTTGTGGGTAAATGTGGGGCTGGCCCAGCACTTCTGTGATCATCAGGGCCCAAAGCTTCTTCGCTACTATGACTCTGCCATTCCTCAGTGTATGGCTTCCTCCTAGGGTCCAACATGATAGTTGGAGTCCCACCAATCACATCTATATTCCTGCCAGCAGGAGGGGGAAGGGAAGAAGGGCATGTAACACTTCATTACATCTAGCACTATGCTGGAGCCCACTGGTACCAACTTACGAGGGCTGCCTCTTCCTAGTTCCACATTCATGCCATCAAGGTGGAAGCTTGAAATCAGCCATGATGGGATTTATACCATGGGAATTGGCAAACACTACAAACCAGAACTTCACCCAGTGATACCCCGCCCCCAGAACTGGTGGTTAAAAATTTACTAGAAACTATACTGATGACGTCTCATTGGATAGAAGTCAGTCAAAGCCTGTACCTAGCTGGAAGGTGGACTAGAAAATGTTGCCTTTATTCCTGGTGAGACTCTGTGCCCACCTTCAAAAACAAGGAGCCTGTGGGGCGTGGTGGCTCACGCTTGTAATCCCAGTACTTGGGAGGCGGAGACCGGAGGATCCGGGTTTGTGGCCAGCCTCAGCTACTTAGTGAGGTCCTCCGCAACTTCGTGAGACCCGGTTTCAAAATAAAGTATAAAAATAGGACCGGGGGTGTAGCTCGGAGGTAGAACGCCCCTGGGTTCAATCCCCGGTACCGCAAAAAAAAAAAAAAAACCAACAAAAAAAAAAAAACAAGGAGCCCTTTTTACAGGGACAAAGGAAACATGCTTATTGAGGGACAACTAACCATTTTTTTTATCAGTATGCTCCATTGCTTCCTTGATCTCCATTTGTTCCTGTGTTACTCTGAGGATTCTGAGGTCAATTAGTAACTCTGCTTTATAACCACCAAGCTCAGTGCATCTTTTTCCATTTGCTGCTATTATTGATTTCTCAGAGATCCGGGTTCCTCTGTTTATTCTCCAAAGTACAGCTAACATGAGGCTACCATGTTTAATGAATATCACTAAAGACTGAGGGTATTTTAAGGGAATTGCAGTACAGAAAAAAAAAGAACACTTAAAATATGCCCATATTTCAAGATCATGACCCTTCCTGGCTGTCCCGGTCACTATTTAGCAGCAGCCTGCTCTCTGGTCACAGGGATGCTGCTCTCTCCTCAGTGGGAATACATCCTCTCCCCAGCCAGAAGCCATGGAAACCCTGCAGCACAAAAACCCAGCTCCCACTCATGTGCACAAGTCAGCTCCCCAGCCCCAACCACCAGCATTGCACTCTGGAGGCATGCCAGATTGTATGAAGAATGCTTTAGTCCTGCAGCATAGATGGTTATACAGTAACTACACACAAACATCTTAGCCAGACAAACCTGTGTCAAGTCAGTTGCCTGCTAAGTGTGGATAGGGGTTTGTAAAAGCTGCCTGGCTACTCACTCAAGCAGAATCCATTATGTTAGCATCAACAGAACTGGCTTAGTTACCAGTCAAGGCAGGAGCATGCCCTTAGAAAACCTGAAAAAAAAAAAGAATTAGACACTAGTAGTATATTTGTTAAAAAAGAGTCCTAATTCTATAAGGAATAGCAGTGTCTGCATCTCTGCTCTCTCATCCTGCTGTTTTGCAAGGTGATTTTATGTTGCACCGTTTTCAGCCAGGGGCAGAACCTGAGGGTGAGAGGAAGTAGTGATTCTACATCAACAGAGTGAGTAATATGTGGTAAGGGCATGCGTGCAACCACAACCTGTTTTCTAACATCTGCTGTGGTCAAGTGTTGGATAAAGATGCAGAAATCATGGTTCACATTCCAGAGGAAATTGATTGCATCCAATTGAATAACAATATCCAAGTCATCAATGATTTCTTTAGTTTACAAGACAGAAAAATGAGATCAGAGAGGTCAGTTGACTAGGCCACATGCCCAGAGGTGCTGAGCGAAGGAGCAGCAAGAGCAGCTCCATTGCTTCCTTGATCTCCATTTGTTCCTCTACCCATAGTTGTTGGCACAGTGTTTTAGGTTCTACTGGATGCGAGTAGCAGTGTCCTATGAGTGATTTGAACATTCATTATTGCCTGTCTTGACTAAATATGTGGTTTCAGATCTGCAGATTTGGGGCTCCAGCTTGCAGGGTGGCCTGCTTACGTCTGTACTGACTGGATCACACAACACTAGGAAATGCCAGTTCACACACACAGCTATCTGAACGGTGCTTCCTGTACTTGGCCTGTATCCATCATGAACTTCTGTATGGAGTGGCTCTGGTTGTGGGATTGAATGAGTGGCTCCGTGATGTTAGAGGTCTGGGTAGCTATACGGTGGTTCTCTTTTCCTTTGTGTTGCACGAGGGCTGTGGCTGCTCTAATTTCATGTCATCACATGTCAAGGTCTAAGCAGAAAGGAAGAGGCAGGTAAAAGGAAAGTGTTCTGCTCATGCTGTTTTACTTTTATTTTGGGCCAGGGGCAAAATCTTTTCCAAAAGCATCTAATAGACTTCCCTGGTGTCTTATTGCCCAGGGATGAGTCCCAGGGCTCTCTCTAGGCCAGTCATTAGCAGAGGAAGTGAGCTCAACATTTTAGGCTTCCTAAAGCAGGACCCTGCTACAAGGCACATGGAGCGATGAGCACTGGGATCTGACCAGCTGCATCTGCTGGTTATGCATTGAAGACAGGCTGATAAGGTTTAATGTATATAGTGCTGCTGAAGGGAGAAGTGAATGTCTGAAAGCATTCACAAACAAAAGACATGTCACAGATCTTTGGAACTGGGCAACTCCAGTTTCCTTTCTCTGTACGGATTGTTTCCCTCTGCATAAGGTAGTGGCTCTCCTGGCTTTACCTGACTTGATGAGGAACAGGCTTTTCTCCTGGGGGAAGTATAATATGTTACCACCACTGCTCAGCAGTTTTTCAGATTTTCCATTAACATGTTCAGGCACTAATGAAGTTATTTTGTTTCTGGTTGAGCAGCTTGTGACTTGTGTGTTTCCCAAACTGTTCCCAGGTTGGAGTCAGAAGGACTTGCTTCTCCAGGCACAAATTATGAAAATAACCTCCACATGCTTAATGCAACAAACTGAAAAGTGGGATTTCATTGATAAGGTTTCCTTTCAAAGGCATTGGCAAGCTTTTCCTACAATAAAGGTCCTTTCTTTCTTCCACCTAACCCCTTTAAAGTTTGCAGAGAACAAAACAGAAAGTGAAATTCCTGAAAATGCGGTATCACTGAAGTGTAAAGAGTTAGATTGGGAGTTCCCTTGAGCGAGGCAATGTCTGTGATTTCTTTCCATTTTTCTCCAAGTCCTTGAACCTGTTGAGACCAAAAGCAGGAGGAGATTGGGAGCCTGAGCACGAGGAGTGATCCTCTCTTGGTAGCCAGTCCTGGAGGGTCCTGCAGAAGAGTTCTGCCTGTAACTCTGGACTCCCCTTTTTCTCTTTGATGAGAGAGTCAGTAGGATCTGTAGGAGGAGGGCCAGGCCCTTGAAGGGACACCAGTCATGTGGCATTTGTAGTCTGATAGATAGTGGCTACTCTCACCATGGTGCTGTTTGGCTAAGCCCTGGATTATGATGCCAACCATCTAGCACCTAATGACCATCTGTTTCTGATAGAGGGGACACTTCTGTGCACACTAATATTCAACCTGCTAAGCATCAGCATACAGTTGCTAAGCAACCTAATGGAGCTGGTCATGTCTGGGATTGAGCCAAGTTCACTCTTTCTGGGGTCAACTTCAGAGATAAGCTTTGTGGGTCAGGAGTCCTTTGTTGAAATTCCAGGGTGAGAGCTGGGGCGGGGGGTGTGCTGGTGGCCTTGGCTCCTGGCCCTCTGTCTTATATGTTTGGTGTAGTTGGAAAAGGGAACTTCATGTCAGATTGGGGACTCCAGGCCAGGATGGATGCTGGAGTCTCAAGAGTACCTGGGCTCAGGGCTTCAAGAATTCAACAGTGCTCCCCTTTCAGCCCTGGCCCCAGAGTAGTGAGCCTTTGATAAACTTGGCTTCCTGGAATTGAGATGAAAGTCAAACTTGCTTTTAAAAGCACCTAGAGATGAGCTACTTTTGTAGTTAAAAACAGATTTCAACAAATAAACACGCACCTCTAGAACGCATCGTGACAGGAGATGTGTTCATGATGTAAGGTTTTGGGTGCATTCTCTAGGGACAGTGCTCCTCTGCCCCCCACCCCATATCCTTGCATCTGTGAAACTGGTGCTTCTTGTTCTCTCTGATGAAGTAGACACTGATTAGGCATGACTCAGTTTTTTTTTCAATTTTTTTTCATGATATTGGGGCTTGAACCCAGGGGCATTCTACCTAAGAGTCATACTCCCAGCCCTTTTTAATTTTTTCATTTTGAAACAGGGTCTTGCCAAGTTGCTGAGAATCTCACTAAGTTGCTGAGGCTGTCCTCAAACCTACGATCCTCTTGTCTCAGCCTCCCAAGTACTGGGATTACAGGTATGTACCACCACACCTGGCCATGACTCTAATTTTTAAGAGCTAAGAGCCCCCAGTTAAAGTGTGTGAAGTGTTTTCAAAATGTTAGTGCTACAACTTATAAAACAAATTCTAGGTAAAAAAAAAAGGTAAGTTTGCGAACTCTTTCTTAATCTGACAAGGTCGGTGCTAGGCTCTTATAAATAGTTCCTGCATTCCCGCATTTACTATGTTTAAGTACTCTACAGCATTTGAACAATTATGCTACTCATTAATTTCCTAAAAGCCTGAGGTCTTGAGTTCAACTGCTCTGCTGATTTCATGGTTCTTAGAGAAACAGTGTTTTTCTTTGGACTTCCCGTGTCATGAGGGCCCTGGAAGGACAGCCGCATCAGCCTTCCCTTCTGTAGATCTGTCCCCTAAAGCAGGAATTTTTATTTTTTATTTATTAATTTTTATTTTTTATTTATTAATTTTTTCACCGGTCTGATTGGCTGGTGGTAAGAGCTAGGAGATAGCTGGGCCAGGCCATGTGTGCTGAGAGCCAACATCACACAATCCCGGGTTCTAGGCTGATCCCGTTAGCAGCAGAGAGTCCCCCATGGTGACCTGCTTTAAAAGCTGTTTGCCAGGAAAACAGAGTGAACTTTTAGTTTGTTTTGGTTAAGTTCCAAGGACCAATCCATGTTTGGGAAGTTGCAGTGAGCCCGGGTAGGGTACAGAGAGCTACCCTTTGCCCACCAAATTCCAAACTCCATTTCCACACTTAGGAGATACAACAGAAAGCCAGAGGTAGAATCTCAGGGGAATGGGTAATGCTGGCGAGAAATACACACATATGTGATTTAAGACACACTTGTATGAGTATCACCATGCAGAATCCTGGGTGGCGGGGTGTTTCTGTGCTCTAAAACTCTGGATCCAAAAGCTAGTTTCACTCCTATGGAGTATAACTCTGAATTACTACGTAACAGTTTTCTGAACCTATTTCTTCATTTGTATGCTGGGAATGTTAAGCTTACTTATCTCGATGGATGGTTATGAGAATCAAATGGGAAAATGGGCTGCTAAGAGTTATTAATTGACAATGATGGCATGCTCTTCCTAAAGAATAGGATTTCTTGAATCGTATGTTTTGAATCCATCTCCAAACTTGTAAGTCATAATTGGTTGGTATTTCTACTTGTATGACAAGTGAAATTTGGCATAGGGTTCTTGAATGTAGCAACAGGTTCTTGGAATTACCCCTTTTTGTAAATGATTGCTCAACCTCTCACTTGTCTGTTTGCCCCACAGAGTGCCATGTAAAAAGTGTGTGGTGGTGGGAAATGGAGGAATTTTGAAGAATAAGACATTAGGAGAAAAAATCGACTCCTATGATGTAATAATAAGGTAAATATATTTCCTATTTGCTAACCTAAAATTTTTTGAAGAGAATATGGCTTCCTACTTTAGAACAGCTGTGTTTTAAAATTTTCTTTGCTTTGTTTATGAACTTGATTACACAACCTTTTTCAGTTATTTGGCTAGATTGAGGCCTAGATTTCAGGCTGCTGATGTAGCAAATATTTGTTAGGTCCCCTTAATATATCAGGTCCACTTTTAGCCACAAGAGACATAGCAGCAGATAAGAACAGTGCTTTGGTTCCCCATAGGGCTTACATCCCAACGAAAGGAAGAAAACAGTAATTGTAGAAGAAAATATGTAAGTAAGTGTTACATAGTCAAGTAGAAGAAGACATGATAGACAGTGACAGAGTGGTACTTGAGAAGTGGTGACCACTTTGAGGAGAAGATATTTAAGCTGGACCTAAGTGACTGCATACTACAGTCATATAAAGATTAGGGAAGAGCAGTCCAGCCAGAGGGAATGTTTGTTGCAGGTTCTCAAGAGGTTCTCAATCCTGAGTTTGAGTGAAGCCACAAAAACCCAGTGAAGCTGGAGGGCAGAAACCCTGGGGAGACTCGTACAGACAAAAGCTGAAGAGGCAGGCAAGGAGCCAGCTGTGCAGAACTGCAAACTAGGATTAGGTATTTGGGTTTTGTGTGTGTGTGGTGTACTGGGGATTGAACCCAGAGGCATTCTACCTCCGAGGTACATCCCCCGCCCGATTTTTTTTTTATTTCTTATTTGGAAACAGGGTCTTGCTAGGTTGCTGAGAGCCTCACTAAGTTGGTGAGACTGGCTTTGAACCTGCAATCCTCCTGTCTCAGCCTCCCAAGTACTGGGATTACAGGTGTGCACAACTATGCCTGGCTAGGTACTTGGATTTAAATACAACAGGGAGCTTTTGAAGGTCTTTTGATGAGAGGGTAGTACAGTCTGGGTATGTCTTTAAAATATTCTGGCTGCAGCAGAGAGAATGGAACGTGAGGGACAAGGAAGGGAATGAGGCATCCAGTTAAGTGGCCCTGTTTGGGTAGGAGATGATGGTGGCTTGGGTCAGGATTGTCATAGAGAGAAGCAGGTAAGCAGACAGACTGGAGGTATGTTATAGACATGGGGTTGTCAGGATTTGATGTTTTATTAGGGGTGAGGAGTAATGGGAATAAAGGAAACATGGATGACGGGTTCCTACTCTGCTTTCATCTGAAGAAATTGGCTGAGGAGTAGTTACCAATTATTGAGTTGGGGAAGACTGATGTAGGACGTTACAATGTTAGACTGAAATGCTTAGGAGATATTCAGTGGATAAATCAAGCACACAGTTAGATAAACAGGTTACAGTTTCAATGCTGAGCAGCCCATGAGCTGTTTAATTTAAACAGGGACTTGATGAGATTCCCAGGGAGAGACTGAGAGAGAAAAGAGGGCCCAGGACTAAGGTTTGGAGCACTTGACACGTAGAGTTAAAGAGATGGAGCATGAGATCTACCCATGAGCTAGGGAGCAAAAAAGAAGGTGATCACAGAAGCCAAGAGAGCGAGGGTTTTACCAGGTCCCAGTGGTGGTGAGAGGTCTTGGAAAGCAAAGACAGAGGGGACCACTGGATGGTCAACCTGAAGCTCTTTGTCACTCTCACCAAAAGCAGGCTCAGGTGCAACGTGGGTTAAAAAGCCAGACTGGAATGGGTTGAAGAGAGAATGATGGATGAGGAAGTGGAGAAACCAGTCTGGGCAACTCTTTTGAGAAATTTTGCTCTGCGTGGGGAGTTGAAAAATGAGCTGGAAATGGTGATAAAATCAAGGAGGGATTTGTTGGCTTTTTTTGTGAAGATGGTAGATGCTAGAGCATATTGTTAAAAATGATGACAATGAGTAGAGAAAGGGATTGGTGTGGTAAAGAGAGAACAGATGGGGTCCAGAGTGCAAGTGTGGTTTTTGTAATGGAAAGAGGAGCCAGGATTGTGGTCTTGCTACCAACAGTCCCTTGGATGTAGCGGTGGAAAAATACGGATGTTTCTATCTCTGCTTTTTCAGTGAAAGGTTGAGGTGAGGTTGTATCTGGGCTATGTGTGGGTGTGTGTTAGGAGTAGTGATGAATAGGCTTTTGTGGGAAAGCTAGCACACTGCAGCACCACATTAGGGAGACATGGCAGTGTTTGGAGGTTTAGGTGGTCTTCAAGCTGATTTCTGCATAGTAAGGTCATTTTATTTTCTGTTCATTATCCATTTTGAAAGAAGCGGTGATAATTTGTCTACAAAATAATTTTGAAGCACTCACAAATGTCTCTACCTGTAAATGTCTAAATTTAATCACTCAGAAACACAGCAAGCCCTTGTAGGAAAACACCATGGGTACAACATTTTGAAAGTCATTTCAAGTGTTATTGAGACCGTCTTATATTACACAGAGCCAGTGGCAAAGAGCAAAACAATATTTTTCCTCCTAGGTGACACTGTTTTGGAAACAAAGTATTCCTTTTTAAGAGCATGCTTTCATAGTGTGTGCATAAATAGTCCATGTCTAACCTTGGCTGTGAGCATACACACACCCAACAGTAGATCCTTTGTGGTTCTTTAGTTCACTCTAGCAACGGACATTCATTTGGTTCTGCTTGAGTATAATACAGCAATTTTATATGGTTACTTTGTTTCAGAGCACAATTTTGATGGGTCTTCAAGACAACTTAAATGTGATTTGTAATATCCATCAGTTGCTTAGAAACACATCCATGTGCTACAAGACTATGTGACCGTGGGCAAATAATTTTATCTATCTCCAGGACCCTTATCTGTAAATCCAAGGGGGTTTGTGTGGCTGTCCTCCAAGGTCTCTTAACACTGGTATTCTGTGGTTTTATGCTTCCATCTTGTCTATGTCTATGCTCCCACTGTCTCCCATCAGTTTCCCTAGAGGTAAGACTGAATTAGCATTGGCTCCACAGTAAGTTTTCAAATGCAGATGAATATTTCTGCCTATGATCAAGCAGCTGTTTCATGAAAAGGAATCATCTCCTTGGCCATTATGTGTAAAAGACTGATCAATTGCCTTGTGGTTTCAGAACATGGGATAAATGGCTATTTGTCCAATTCTGAAGCTTCTGAGAACTGTGATGAAATTGGCTCATACTCCACTTGGTCTACCTACCTTGTGTGTCTTACTACCCACAGAATGAATAGTGGTCCTGTTTTAGGACATGAAGAGGAAGTTGGGAGAAGGACAACCTTCCGACTTTTTTATCCAGAATCTGTTTTTTCAGATCCCAGTCACAATGATCCTAATAGCACGGCGATTCTCACTGCTTTTAAGACACTTGACTTAAAGTGGCTGTGGAAATTGTTGACAGGTGACAAAATAGTAAGTTGGCAAAATTGATCTGATTCAGATTACCTTTGGTATTTTTTCTTTTAAAAAGTAAAAGACAATCATAATGTTCTATTTTTCTATATTCTTTTTTTTCAGAACGTCAATGGTTTTTGGAAGAAGCCAGCCTTAAACTTGATCTATAAACCTTATCAAATAAGAATATTAGATCCTTTTATTATCAGAACAGCAGCTTATGAACTGCTTCATTTTCCACAAGTGTTTCCCAAAAATCAGGTATGTGTATTTCTTTGCATGGTTTCAAACTAAAGATGCAGCTGAGGTAGGATAGGGGGTACTTGGCGCTTTCAGAAACTGTATGAGAACCGTGGATCATAAGGTAGTTTCTGAGGGCTACATCTGAATTAGTAAAATTAGGTATCTGTGGATAAAATCTTTGCTTTTCAGATTGCAAGGAAAATTAAGTGGAGGGTGTTTTTTGTTTTTGCCCTTTCTTGGGGTCTCTTTCTGCATGTCCAAAGGATTTATTTCTTACAACCTCATCTTGAATGTTCTGCAGCAAGGAGAGGCTGGCTAGGTGGGCTTGTGAGCAGGGTTGTGCTTGGAGTAGCAGGACTGGCTTCGGGACAAGTACATAGCTTTTCTGGCTAAAAAGAATTGTCTGAAGCACTCTGAATTAGAAAGCTTCATGTTACTACAATGAAATAACTGAGACAGACCACTTCTAAAGAAAAGGTTTGTTTGGCTCACAGTTTTGGAAATTAAAGGCCAAGATGGGTGACCCCATGCTTGGACCTTTGACGAGGGTGGCGCATCGTCGTGCATGAGAATGTGAATGCTCATGTGCCGAGCCAGGAAATAGAGGAAGAAGAAATCAGAGTCCCATAATCCCTTTTGAGGGCATACCCCAATGACCTAAGGATCTCCCGCTAGGTCCACCTCTCGAAGGTCCACAGGCTCTCCCAGTAGTGCCACCGTGGGGACAAAGCCTTTACATATGGGCCTTTGGGGGAACATGCATCCAAATCATAGCATACACTGCTAAAAATATTGCAGGAAAACCAGAGGATGATATAAGAGAGGAAGGATAATATAAAATAATTCAAAAGTATTTCTGTAGTCAGAAGAAACACTAGCATTAAATTCTCAAGAAATGAGCAAAAGTTGGAAGATGACACAGAATCAAGGAAATTTGTTTTATTTTTATTTGTATCCCCAAAAGACTGATTCAATAGAGGTAAATATTAATGATGATAAAGTGGATAAGTGTAGAAGCAAATTTGTTGAGAAGAGATGGGATAACATCTACTACATTACTGAAGGGGTTGGCCATAGGTACAGACAAGGACATCTCATCTAGTGTAGGAGGTGTGAGCATTGCAAATGTGGGCAAAGATGCAGATACCATGGTAGATCTGGAGTTGGGAATATAGCTCATTTGCTTTCATTTCCATAGGAAAATAAGGATTAAATTGTCAATTTAAAGTAGGAATACCAGGGATATTGGAGAATAGAAACTTATACAATATGGAGAGTAGGAATGGAAATTCACTAGGCTGGTGTAATTGGATTGCTTGATATATTGAATGCCCACTTGAGACTTTGGTCATACGCTTAATATTTGACCAGGAAAGTATACTTTCCTCTTGTCCTGTTCTGCTGCTGAGGTATGGGTACAGAATGACTGAGGAATTGAATTTCACGAGGGTTAAGGGTCTGTTTGGTGATAATGCAGGTTCTGTAATGGGTAAAGAATTGAAGATCTACATAGGGGGATGAAGAAGGATTAAGTTGTGAAGAAAGAAAGTAGAGGACATGAAAAGGGGCAATGAGAGGGGATAAATGATGGGATCAATAAGGCTGAAGGACTCCTAGGTTTTAAACCAACTGCTAACTTCTCTAGCAAATGACAAGGTAGTGGTGGAGTCACAGTACATGGGATAAAGAAAAACTTCTGCTGGAGGCTGTCAGGCTTCAGATGAGCTTGCCTCCTATAGTTCCCTTGAATGTATTGTGCTTATTTTTTTTCCTTCAAAATTATAATTAATCCTATGTAGTTTCCATGGGATCCTTGAATCAGATTAAAAGCTTAAGATATACCTTTTGACTTTGAAGGCCTTCACAATGAGAAGATGCCAAGCCACTCCTGTCAAACACCTGTTACACTGCTTTTCAGGACATATCATATGAAGGGGAGGGAGATGCTTGGATTTCTTTTCCATTTAAAAAAAATCTAGCTGAAGTTGTGATATTGCCGTGTGTGCACCTGGAATCTTCATTTTTTAGACAGATTTTTACTATTATGTCATTTGCGTTGCTTGATCTAGAGCTAGTTTGAGTTATGAGGAGTCTAAAACATAGCTATTTGAAGGTTTATATGAAGCCTTTTATCATGATCTATCATTAGGGAATTAAACCATCCTTACATTTTACATGCATGCTCCAATTCTCTTGCTTTGCCTTTTTAAACTTTTATTGGTGCATTGTAATCACATATCGTAATGATGAAGTTCAGAGTGATAGGGGCATATGTGCACACAGCTCTTGGTGAGCTTCCCCTGGATCCCACTGCACTCCCTCCCCTTCCCAGTACATGATATTGAGATTGGCACTGATACTTTCTATATGTACATAGCATCAGTTGCTTTGTCCTTTTGATAAAGAGCCTTATATTTTCATTTTGTTTTTTAAAACAATGCAGTAGCATCTGTTTTTTAAGTCTCACAGTATTTCTTGAGAGTTGTCCCCTGAGCTAATATTGCAGATGAGTTTTGAAGATTTCAATCAGTTTATGTTCTTTTCAGAGTTAGGTGTACTGTTTGGGGATGAGCCTTAGGACACATGAGGTTTAAACATTTCTCTCTTGATTAAATAAATGTTCAGAAATCCCCGCTTTTGACTAGGCCGACCAAATATGTTTTGGAAACAAGTAGCTCATTTGGACTTTAAAAAAAAATTTCATTCCTCCCTAGAAACCGAAACACCCAACAACAGGGATTATTGCCATCACACTGGCATTTTACATATGCCATGAAGTCCACCTCGCTGGTTTTAAATACAACTTCTCTGACCTCAAGAGTCCTTTGCATTACTATGGGAATGCCACCATGTCTCTGATGAATGAGGTAATATACTTAACATATAAGGTAATATACTTTTATCTTTATTGTTGAAGAGCCCGTATTTTCTCACTCATTTTACTGAAGGAAATTTGAGGGATTGAGTTTGTTAGGTCATTTTATCACAGCACTAATTCCTAATTTGTGGGCCTCAGACCCTTGGGAGAACTCATGGTTATTGCCAAGTGTCATGAAACCCATATAAGGACCAAGCCTTTAGATATTATGTCGTACTTGCACTAAATATAAATACAGCCTTCTGTGTTTGAGACACACAAATTCACCAAGAAGCAGGGCTAAGCTCATAGTAATTATTTTCATGTTATTTTTTCTTTATTTTTCTTTTATGTGGTGCTGGGTTTGGAATCAAGGACCAGGGCCTTGTGCATGCTAGGCAAGCTCCCTACCACTGAGATACAACCCAAGCCCTCATGCATTTTTTATTTCTTTTAGTTAAGTAGACAAGATGGTCTAGAACAACGTAACCCCATAAAAAAACTTCATGGTCAGAAAAGTTGCATATCTTTTTGCTAAATCATATTTCTCTTAAATGAATATGAATACTGGTAGATTTGATCCTGGGGGGGTTTATTCTACTTAATAGGAAGGATTTTCCTATTTTTTTAACTCTTAGATTAGTGGCATACCACAAGTGATAGGATTAAATGTTATCTGTATATTTTTAATATTGAAACATGAATGATTTGCTATATATGGATATATCTCATGAAATCAAGTTTCCTTAAATCATCCCCCAATACTGGACAACCTGAGGAAGTGGTATCATTCAGGCTGTATTTTAATACTATCTTTTGTCCCCCTCCCCCTGCTCCCCAGGCCCAATGTAAGACAAACACTTGTGTAGTTCAAGATTTAGGTAACTAGAACAGACTTTAGGCTCATTTTTCCTTAGCTCTAATCTTTCCTGTAGCACATATGGTACAAGAGTCCTGTAAAAAATAGAGTATTGACTTCCTGAGGAAAATTAGCATATCCATCAACAGACCAGAGTGTGTGTGTGTGTGTGTGTGTGTGTGTGTGTGTGTGTGTGAGATGTTGGGAGCCAAACCCAGAACATGCTAGACAAATGCTCTACCACTGGGCTATATTCCCAGCCCCAGAGTTATTTTTTTAAATACATCTTAAATTGAACCATGCTTTACAGGAGTTTCTTATTTCCAGGCCAATTTTTGTTTTTACATGAGTTGCAGGTGCTGCTTTTATTAAAAAAAAAAATTCTGACTTAAAATTTTGGTCTCTATATTTATACCATAATTCAGGGTACTGGAGGATCTGAAGAAGCTTCTATTCAAATGATAGGTTAAGTGGAAAGAGTATAGGGAAAGCTCCCACACAAGAATAAGCAAGGAAAAAGTAGAAAGGTAACAAGTCTATGTGACTTATTTGAGTCTTTTGTTTTTGGTGGTGGTGGTGCAGGGGATGGAACCCAGGGACATTCTACCTCTGAGCTACACCCCTAGCTCTTTATATATTTGTTTATTTGGAAACAGGGTCTTGCTAAGTTTCTGAGAGCCTCACTAAGTTGCTGAGGCTGGCTTCAAACCTGCAATCCTCCTGTCTCAGCCTCCCAAATACTGGTATTACAGGTGTGCACCACATCCTGCTTACATTTGAGCTTTTTATATAGATAACTTTTAAGATTCAGAATATTCTACTGCTGTGTTAATACTCTGAGATTAGGGCAGATGGTAATCTTATTTTATTTTTCTTCTTTAGAACGCATATCACAATGTGACTGCTGAACAGCTATTTTTGAAGAACATTATAGAAAAAAACTTTGTAATCAACTTGACTGAAGATTGATCCTACAGACTCAGAAGATGATGCTAAGAGTATTAGTTTTATTTTTATACTACAATTTTTAGTTTATTTTTAAATATATTGGATGGACTTGTCAATTATATTAAGTTTGTTGCTGCTTGGTGATTCATAACCACCAGCTTTATTTCTGTGAATATATTTATGAAAAACAAAAAACATCTAGTTAAGCTATCAGGGAAATAAAATTTTGATCACATGGTTTTTAAAAAACGCTAGTTTTTGAGGTGCTTTAAGCATCTTTTTATAGTTACTTCGTCTTAGGGCTTTGAAAGGATGTAGATTCCTAATGAGATTTAGTTTGCTGGACAATTTTAACTATTGTGAAATTCTGAGTCCTGTCTGGCTACAGTCAGTACACCTGGCAGGTGGAGAATTCGCATCTGACTGTGCTTTGATGTAGCAAGTGGGACCAGGTCGCTATGGAAATCTTAAGTTCACAGTGTTTTAACTAAGCTCCCCCCCACCCGCAATTAAACAAAGCATGATTGTGATGAGTCATAATTCGGTAGCAGGAAGTTGGCATTTTTTTTCTTTTTAAGTTAAAAGAAATAGGCAAAATGTGAAATTCTGAATGTGTAAATAACTAAATTAATTCAATTACTAAAGTCCAGTGTCTTTGCATTATTTTAAAAAATTTAAAAAGTTTAACTTTATACAAAGAAGCTAAGCCAGGCCAGCTAAATCAAGGGGAAAATTCATCAAACATTATTTTTTGCCTGGCTTTATTAAATTTTGAGTTTTCTATTTGAAGTAAATTGGGAAAAGGTAAGGAAGACAACAAAGCAAGTAATCCTTTAAGAAGACTTTCAAGCTGATTTTAGACTTAAATGGTATTTTCGTGAAAAAAATCTCAAATTTTCACATGATTAAATCTAATCTTTAAGTAAAAGGCTTACCTGGCTATCTTGGGTACACCAGAGAAGAATCCAATCGGATACAAACAAGCTAGCCCTGTTAAGTGTGGTGAGTTGGTCTCTTTTTGCAAATGTTAGTAAATACAGCCAAAGGCTGTTTGGGGTGGGAAAATAAGAGGTGAAGGAAAAAGGAAGAGAACAATAGAGGTTATAAAAAGGATGAGATGAAAAGGTATCAGAAGCCAGGAGTGGTGGCACACAGCTGTAATCCTAGTACTTGGGAGGCTGAGACTGGAGGACTGTAGGTTCGAGGCTAGTCTCAGCAACTTAGCAAGACCCTGTTTCAAAATAAAATATAAAATATGGCTGGGGGTGGTCTAGCTCAGAGGCAGAACACCCCTGAGTTCAATTCCTAGTACACACACACACAAAAGGCTGTCAGAAGAGGTCTGAATTGAATAAAGAAAGACTATCTTTTGAACAACAAATATCACTGGGAAACATGGCTATTACTGACACCTACCCTGCCTCCCTCCTGAGAGTATGCAAGATTGAGATATCAGCTGAGGGTCAGAACAGGAATAAATGAAGTACTTAAAAGTAGTGTAATGGTGGGGGGGTGGGAGAGATTAGTAGTTATTGATTACACAGACTGTTTCTGTTAATATCAGTATATGTTTACATAGTGCCCCAGTTTTGGGGTGGAAAAGGCAGGTACTCAATGGGAATCCACATGTTCAGGACACTTCCCTCACACCTCACAGCTACGGGCGGCAGCTTGGCTACTGACATTTAGTTTGATATAAAATAAATCAAGATTCCAAAAGGATGGTGCTGGCCATGGGGGGGGGATCAAAGGAAAAAACCTGTAGTGACATTTTCAAATGTTTCTATAAGCATTATACTGCCATAAAATTCCTGACTGATGAGAAAATTCAGAAGTCTGGCATTTTGTATAGTATGACAAACACCTATAAACCTCAAGGTTCTTTTATTTAAGCCAAATAATCTGAGCAAGACACATATATACAATTTATTAAAAACACATGAACACATTAAAATCTCACTATTTATACAATCTAAATTCTAGCAACATATACAAATACTGAGTGACTACAGTACATGCCGAGGTAAGAAAAGTACATTCTGGGAGAATACAACTGACACCCAAGCTGTTTTTACTTCCAATATGTATTTCAATACATGTTTTGTTTCTACCTTTCCCAGTGCCAAACAAATCAAAACAAAACAAAAATAGAAGAAGAAAAAGAAATTGGTCACAAGTTGGATTAAATGAGAACTGCTGCCACAGTTGACCTAAAATGTATTTTAATAACCATCCAACTCTTACTTGGATTTTGCAATTTAGGGACTTCAAGTTCTGAACCAAAAGGCAGAGCTAATAGTTTTTTTTTTTTCCTTTTTAAGGCAGAGGTTCATGAGTTCTCTTAAGAGGGTTTGAAAAGCTTTCAATATCCCGCCTAATCTGCTGGTGTTTCTGTAGCTCTTTTGCTCTGCAAGTGAGTGTAGAGCTAAGGTAAAGAAGCTCAAGTCTTGCCACCCTCCACAGCCCTGTGGCCACACTCACAGACAAGCTCATATTCTGTTCTCCCTCCCCAGCGAGGGCACAAGGGGAGAAGCAAAAGTCTGTCTATAACATAATTTTAACTCCAGTAAAAATTCTCTACTTGAACCATTTTCATCAACGAATAAACCCATTGTTCAATGCAAAGTGCAAACAGTGAAACGTGAACTTACATAACTGGGGTAGACCTGGCACATACAACAGGATCTATTTAGATTTACAGCACTTAATAAAATATAGATCAGAATTTACAATATCTTTAACTGTGCTGGTTCCAGGAATCAAGTAACAGCCAAGTCAAAGTAATTTTATGAAACTTATAATGGCCATGTGCCACATTGCTGTCTGATTCTATTTCTAAAGTAATATTATTAGGGAAAAAAATTTAATCCAATAAACCACAGTAACTTAAGTCTTAAATATTTCAAGCAAAGAATAAAATTCAAGGGAATTTTGTCAAAAATGGTTACTTTCACATTTTCAGTTGTTACTTGATTGTCTCTAAAGCTGTATACATATCAGACATATAAATGTATTAAAAAACAAATAAACAACAAAAAAGTCTTTAATACAAAAACAAACTAAAGGGAAAGTACAAAACCAGAAAAACCATTTGAATCAGGCTCAGCTCTTCATCTGGAAAGGAAAATATATAAAAATAGTAAAAACTAGATATTTTATTATAATCATTGGTAGTTCAAGGACAGCACAGTGGCGATATGAATCAAGTCTTAAAATATGCATCATTTCAGAAAACAATTGCCTCATTAAAAAAAGAAAGGAAATAAATGAAAGCTCTGGGGAAAAGTGATTAGGTCACACAATTATACAAAAATAGCGTTTCTTTGGGAAAATTAAATAATTATTGAAACATCTCTCTTAAAGCTTCAAACAGGTATATGACTTGAGGAAGAGTATATTCCCTGTGTACTAAGGATGGATATAAACAATAAAAGCAAATGGTTTACTCTGTTCCCACCTGAAAGGGGATAACTGCATTAATAGATGTGCTTTACACATTCACTTATGGTTTAATAAAAGTTCAACATCTGTGCTTTCGTTTCAAATATTTTGAAACAAAATATGCATTGATTTTTCAATGAGTGAAATTGTGCCTGAATTTAAAAAATGAAAAGCAAATGAAAATAAAACCAACAAAATCATACAAGGAGAAGGCAGGGAAGCTGTAGAAATAAGCAGTTCTCATTTAGAAGCGATCTCTTACAATACTGATGTACTTGTAGAAGCAAGCAAAATGAATACTGTTCATCTTTATTCATATTCAGTGAATTCTGGCAACATCATAATCTGGTAGAATGAGCCAACATAAATGTCTAGAACCTGATGGGAAAGTACTCTTGAACATTTAGTCTACAAACTAAGGTTCATGGAAAAGGGGATTTCAAATTTATATGTTTATCATCCAATGAGCTTAAGTCATCTTGCCAGTTTAAGGATGGGTTTTGCACTCTAGGCTAATATATTATAATGATTTCCAATTTAACCCATTTGAAACTAGTTCTGGGCAGGTCATGAACAAGTGGTGGCAAGAAGTTGCCATGAAGTATCAAACCATTTCATTTGCTAGTATGCTATTACGTCTCTTCCCTAGGTATACATAAAGAACTACTCATGCCTCTTACCACAGACAAAAGGCACAATCACACAGTACTGAAGAATACATGTTGGGTTTCTATTTCTTATAACAGTTTATTGAAAAAAACGGAAATTAAAAAATTGCTTGACTAGAAATTATAAAATACTGTGAAACTGGAAAAATGTGTGTGTGTGTGTGTGTGTGTGTGTGTGTGTGTGTGTGTGTGTGTGTAAAACCAAAGAGAACAAGTTCTGGTTCCTTTTGTTGCTGTTACTTTTTAAGGTAATTTACATTACTTCTGAGTGAAGGGGGGAAGGGTCTCCTTCATAGCTTTTCTAAATTGTAAATTGCTTCTCTCCTGATTCCACATAGGGAAATATAAAGACATCAGAGGATCTGATTTCATATGATGGATAATGTAAGCATCGCCTATTGAAAAAACTCAAGACATTTTATAAATACGAGAATGGGGCGAGTCATGAAGGGCCCTGGGCAGAAAGAATGAGCAGGTATGAAGTGTTAAAGCTCTTAAGAGTGTCAACAAGTAGAAAGTCAGTCACCCAGCTCATTCCAAGTCAGTTTCCCAGCTATGGTTCTTCCTAAAGGGAGAGACAGGAGTGTGTACAGATGCAATCAAAACAATCCTTATTTCACTAATTATTCAAACAAAACATCCAGAAAGCAATATAGGAATACAAGAGGAGGAAAGCATGATAGTACCCACCTTTCACAAAGGGAGAATTCAAGCCATTAGATATTTCAAGAACAGTACCATGCGCTATTGCCAGTCAGGCTTATAGAACCATCTCTTGAGTTCATTAATGTACCTGCAGCATTGTAATAAATACTCTCAGTGATTTTCAGTTTTTTTGAAGTGCATTATAGGGAGCTTTTTCTGTATTAAAAATAGTGTTTTACAGTAGTAACAAAACAGGATGTTCGAAATTTAACAGGCTAGCAGTAATTGTGCCACAGCAACACCTTTAAAGCAAGATGGCAAGTAAGTAGTTTCCTGTACCTCGGTCACCACATTTTCCCAACCACTTCAGTGACAGATATGTAATACATTCTATATATTACTACCACTAATAATTAAAAAAAAAGGCCATGTGCTTTAAATTGATGCTTTGTAAAAAGCAGCATCACCTTCAAAGGATTTCTTTAAAAACACCACATTCCCCATCCCTTCCTGCTCCTGATACTTCCTGTGTGCTCTGTGGCACCTGGTACACCAATTCATCTGGGGCAGCAGGACCCGGCTTCCCACCTTTCGGGGTATCGTACTGGGCCCGGCCTGAAGAGCAGCTGTCGGTCCTGGAGAGAAGTGTATTGTAAGTTCCCACTAAAGGGGGAGGTTGGCTCCCTGTGGCTTTGAACGTGGATGTGGAGGGCAGACCAACTGAAGCTGTGGGGTGCCCGGACATGTCCATGACGATTGGGGTTGCATACTCAGGCCCAGTGATTGGGAGTGGTTCAGCATAGGCATGATAAACTTCCTGCACTGGAGAGTTGTAAGGATCCAGGTCCGCATAACCTGCTTCTTTTCCTTCTTCGGGTTTAAAGGTAGATCTCTGGTGAAGTGTACCAACAATTCCTCCCACAAGTGGCTGTGCATACTCTGTAGATATCACAAAACACAACAGAAACTGTTATCTGTTATCTTACTAATACAGAGATTACATAATTGAAGGTGGTAGCTGTAGATTACACCAATGTACTTCTTTAAGGCACGGTTATTGCTATCAACACAGACCTATGGATTTCCCACCCTCCAGAACCAACTTCAAAAATTAAGAATTTTATCTAGTATCTCATAGTAATAAGTCAGTATCCCAGAGGACTCATTAGTGATAAGTTAGTATCCCAGAAGGTGTAATTTTGCATAAGACTATATATGTCCTTTAGGTTTAGAGATAGTATTTCCTTGAAAAAAGAAATATTTCATTATTAGAATAAGTATTGGTCTTGGAAAATAATGCCAGCTATTTTTTTTCTTTTCAAATATTAGAATATGTTCAAAATGAATGTGTATTAAGAAAACAGGATACTATAAGGCTCTTTCTGTCTTTCCTGCTCTCATCTTAACACTCTGTCCCCACCCCAAATGAAACAAAACAAATGAAACTCCAGGTTAACATAAAATACTCAAAGCCTTTAGAAATGAATGTCCCACTTTTATAAATTGAGCATCAAAGATACAGAAATGACTATCTCCAGGTTATCTTTTTAAAATGTCTACCTACAGAAAAAGGTTCATCTTTAACATATGAAAAAGATCAAAGATACTGTAAATCCCAAAGCACTTTACAGAAAACATAAGCAGTTTCTTCCTCTACCTGGTGTTCAAAGGCTGCCATGTAGTTACCTGCAGAGTCGCTCTGTAGCATCGTAGTGACTTCTCTTGGACTCAAGTGATTAACTTCACTGCTGCTATAGCGAACTGGGGTTTCCTCATGTTCCACTGATTTGGCGGGGAGAAATTGCTTCATTCCTTTCCACCAACCTTCATTGTCATCATAAGCCAAAGAGACCATTTAATTGTATAACAAACAAATATGTATAGAAACTAGCCTTCATAGTCAAGTTTATTTTCTGCTTTGATATTAGAATATCCAGTGCAAAATAGAACATGGTAAAAATTTCTATCAAATAAATATGGAGAAGCAAGTTGCTGTTATTGTGCATAGTCAGAATATCTAGTGTAGGGGTGGATTTTGGTAGGGTTTTTTCTTAAAAGAAAAAAAACCAAACATGGCAAGATCCACCCTGGGGTTCTAGCAGCACTGTGACCTGCTCCACTACTGCCCTTTTCTTCTCTGGTCAAAGCAGTGAACTCTGTTGTTTCAGCAGGGAGACCAGGAAGGGGGTGGGAGGTGGCAGGGGCCTCTGGTGTTACTTGTGCCAATTCAGAAGATGACTACTCATCACCAGAGATGGCAGACCTCACAGAGTCCTGGACTGCTGACTCCACTTGGCAGAGTGACACACTGTGTTAATAGGGTCACGGCCTTTTGTTTTTTACTCAGTGCACACATAGGCCACACACAAAGCTGGTTTCCTCAAGAGAAATGGACACAGGACAAATGAGATAAGCTTTTCAGAAGAAAATGAACAGAGTATGCATTAGGAGAAACTTGCACTTTTCATTTCATTGTTCACTAACTAGAAGAGATTTTGCAAAGGAGCAAAAATGGTGAAAGAAGAATGCCACTTTTTTTTTTTTGCAGTACCTGGGATTGAACCCAGGGGCATTCTACCTCCGCGCTACACCCCTGGCCCTACTTTTTTATACTTCATTTTTGAAACCGGGTCTCATGAAGTTGCAGAGGGCCTCACTAAGTAGAGAGAGAGAGAGAGAGAGAGAGAGAGAGAGAGAGAGAGAGAGAGAGAG
>PVJS01024545.1:0-28587 GCA_004027185.1 Glis glis
CTCCTCCTCCTCCTAATCATCATATCGTTGTTGGTACTGGGGACTGAACCCAGGGGCATTCTACCTCTGAACTACACCTCCAGCCCTTTTATTTTTTATTTTGAAACAGGGTCTTGCTAAGTTGCTAAGACTGACCTCAAGCCTATGATCCTCCTGTCTCAGCCTTTCAAGTACTGGGATTATAGTCGTGCACCACCACACCCAGCTTTCATAATCATCATCATTATTATTATTTTTACAAAGGCTAGCATTATTGTTTCTCTTTGATTCAGGATTTATTTAGGAAAGTTTTCCTGTATTTATTGTATTTATTTTCAAAAAAATGCCCAGGATTTCCCTTCTCTTTTAATTAATTGCTCTTTTCCTCTTGTTATTATTTGCATCATGGTCAAAGAATGTGTCATCAATTCTATTTACTTTGAGATTGTGTGTGTGTGTGTGTGTGTGTGTGTGCGTGCGTGCGTGTGTGTGCGTGCGTGTGTGTGTGTGTATGGTGCTAGGGATGGAACCCAGAAACTCATGTGTACTAGGTAAGCACTCCATCACTGACCTACATGTCCAGCCCTACTTTTTTTGTGTGTGTGGTATTGGGGATTGAACCTAGGGGCATTCTACCCAAGCTACATCCCCAGCCCTATTTTATTTTAAAACATGGTCTCACTGAATTGTGGACAGCCTCACTAAGTTGCTGCAGCTGGCTGCAAACCTGCAATCCTCCTGTCTCAGCTTCTCAAGTACTTACTGAGATTACAAGTGTGCGCCACCACACCTGGCTTTATTTTATTTATTTAATTAATTTATTTATTGTGGTACTGGGGATTGAACCCAGGAGCATTCTACTTCCAAACTACTCCCCAGCCCCCTTTTTAAAAACTTGGTGCATTTGAATCATACATCATGATGAAGTTCAGAGTAGTAGAGGCATACATGCACACAGCACTCAGTGAACCCTCCCTTAGCTCCCATCCCACTTCCTTTCCCTCTCTTTTCCCCCTGCATGACATTGTGATTGGTATTGATAAATTTGTGTATGTACATTATGTCTGTTGAGGTGTTACCTTCTTTGAGTCTCCCTACCCTCTCCCACCTCCCTCTGTTAGGTCCCCTCCCTCACTCCACTGAAGTTTCTCCTACCTTCTCTGGTGCCTCTTGTGTCCCAGTTTCTCCCTAGCTTCCACATATGAGGGAAAGCATCCAACCTTTCACTTTTATGACTCACTGATCTCACTTAGCATAATATTCTCCAATTCCATCCATTTCCCTGCAAATGACATAATTTTGTTCTTCTTTATGGCTGAGTAGAATTCCCTTGTGTGTATATTCCATGATTTTATAATCCATTAATCTGTTCATGGACACCTGGGCTGGTTCCATAGTTTGGCAATTAGGAATTGTGCTGCTGTAAACATAGATATGCATGCATTACTATGGTAGTCTGGTTTCAATTCTTTGGGGTAGATACCCCAGAGTGGTATATAGCTGGGTCATATGATAGGTTTGTTCCCATGTTTCTGAGGACCCTCCACACTGTTTTCTAAAGTGGTTGTACTAATTTGTAGTCCCACCAACAATGTATGTGGAGCTCTTGTTCACATCCTCGCCAGCATTTGAAATCTCAGGGTAGTTTTGATTTGCATCTGTATGAGTGCAAATGATGTTTTTCATGTATTTATTTGCCATTTATATTTCTTCTTTTGTGAAGTATCTATTTAGTTCCCTTGCCCATTTTTTTTTGATTGGGTTGTTTTTTTGGCAGTAAGTTTCTTGAGTTCTTTATGTAGTCTAGATATTAATCCTCTTATCAGAGAAGTAGCTGGCAAAGATCTACTCCCATTCTGTTGGTTTTCTCTTAAGGTTCTTGATATTTTCCTTTGCTACACAGAAGCTCTTCAGTTTAATGTATAGTTCTTATTGCTGAGAACTATTTTGGTTATTCTGGATCTTTTGTTGTTCCATATGAATTTTAGGACTGATTTTTTACATCTATGAAGAATGACCATGGTATTTTCATAGGAATTGCATTGAATTTGTAGATCACTTTTGGTAAGATGGCCATTTTAATAATATTGATCCTGCCTATCCAAGAGCATGCGACATCCTTCCATCTTCTTAGATCTTCAATTTTTTTCATTAGTGTTTATAATTTTCATTGTAGAGGTCTTTTACCTCCTTGGTTAGATTTATTTCTAGGTATTTTCTTGTTCTTGAGGTTATTGTGCTTAAACTTGTTTTCTGGATTTCTTTTTCAGTAAATTCATGGTTGGCTTATAGAAAAGCTTCTGATTTTTTAGATTGATTTTGTATCCAGACACTTTGCTGAATTTGTTAATCAATTCTGAAAGACTTTTGGTTGAGTTTTTGGCGTCTTCTATGTATAAGATCATGTCATCTGCAAATAGATAATTTTAGTTCTTCTTTTCCTATTTGTATTCCTTTGATATCCTTTTCTTGCCTTGTTGCTCTGGCAAGAGTCTCGAGTACTATATTGAAAAGGAGTGGCGATAGTGGGCATCCTTGTCTTGTTCCTGATTTTAAAGAAAAATTTCTCAGTTTTTCCTCATTTAATATGATGTTTATTGTATATTTCCTTTATGATGTTGAGGTAAGTTCCTTCTGTTCCGATTTTATGCAGTGTTTTTTTAACATGAATGGATGTTGGATTTTGTCATGCTTTTTCAATGTCTATTGAGATAATCATGTGATTTTTGTCCTGTGTTCTGTTTTATACAGTGAATTACATGTATTGTGTTTCATATATTGAACCAGGCTTGCATCCCTGGGATGAACCCAACTTGGTCATAGTTTATAATTTTCTTGATGTGGTTTTGAATGCATGTTGATAATACTTTGTTTAGAAGTTTTGTGTCTAAGTTCATCAACAATATTGGTCTGAAATTTTCTTGAGCTTTCTTTGTATGGTTTTGGCTTCATAGAATGTGTTTGGGAGAATCCCATCTCTTTGTATTTCATGAAATAGTTTGAGAAGTGTTGGGCTTAGATCTTTGATAACTGTTTTATAAAATTTGGCTGGGACTCCATCTGGTTCTGGGCTTTCTTTGATGATAGGCTCTTTATTGCTGTTTCAATCTCTGTACTTGCTATTTGTCAGCTTAAATTTTCTATATTCTCTTGATTCAATTTAGGAAGGTTTATTTCTTTTTAATTTATTTCTTTGAGTATTTTCTCTAGTGCTGGTTTGGTAGACATAAATTCTTTCAGCTTCTTTTTGTCATGGAAGATTTTTATTTCTTTGTCAGTTTTGAGTAACATCTTTGCTGGGTAGAGTAGTCTTGGCTGGACGTTATTTTCTATCAGGGTTTGGAATATGTCGTTCCAGGCCATCCTGGCTTTCATGATTTGGTTTGAGAAGTCTGGAGTGATTCTTATTGTTTTACCTCTGAGTGTTGCTTAGTCTTTTACTCTCGTTGCATCTAAAATTCTCTCCTGGCCTCTACATTAGTCAGTTTATTATGTGGTGTAGTGAACTTCTTCTCTGGTCTTGTCTAATTGGGGTTCTATATATTTCCTGCACCTGTGTATTGGCCTCATTTTCTATGTTTGGGAAGTTCTCTGATATTATTTCTATGAAGAGATTTTTTATTCCTTTGGTTTTGGCTTCTAGGCCCTCCTCTATGCCTGCTATTCTTAAGTTTACTCTTAAAGTTATCCCAAATCTCTTGGATGTTCAGGTTGTGCTGCCAAATTGTTCTTTCTATATTATAGGCTATGTTTTCATTTTTGGAGTAGCTGTCTTCTAGGACTGAGATTCTGTTTTCCATGTGATCTAGTCTACCATTGATGGTTTGTATTGAATATCTTATTTCATTTATTGCATCCTTTACTTCTTTCAGAGCTTCTTTTTGTTTCCTGTTCAGGATATTGGTTTCTTTGTTAAGATGATCTTTCATTACTTTTAGACTTCCTCTTTCTGAGTTCTTCTGGAATTCTCTGCAACTCTGAGTTAGTGAGTTTTGTTGTGGTATTGTGGGAGCTTATTGTTTCCTTCCTATTCTTCTTTCTCATGCTTTCAGGTTTCTTAAGTTTGTATTTGTATCTTTGTTGCATATGCTGGCTCTTGCTCTCTCTCACTCTGTGGAGTTCCTGTGTATAATTGTTCTCCCTTTATAATGTATCCTGTTCTAGAAGTAAATATTTACCTCATGATATGTCTTAGAAGTGAATAGTCTCAACCATACAGGTAGCCACAGATTTCTGTTAAGTATTTATCACCCTACAATACCGTCTCTGCAGTCTGTGTCACACACACACACACACATACACACACCCACCCAGTGGTTCTGCTAGTGGATCACCAGCACTGGGTTGCAGCTACTCCAACACTCTGTCTGCCTGCCACCATAGGGATTTAGAGGAGTCAGCTAATATATATATAAAGGCAAAAATAATGTAAACAAGGGTGAAGGGTGAATGGAGAGGAAGGGGATAGAGTGAGGGATGCAAGAATAGGGTAAAGTAGAAAATAGAATCAAATGGAATACGAAGATTAAAAAAGGAAAGAAAAAGATAATATCTTTAAAGATACTAAAAATAAAGGAAAATTCAAGTAAACAACATAGAATATATAAAAATAGTGATAAGAAATGGAAAAATACAAAGGCACAGGCAGACAGGTATACTGGAAATCAAACAAACAAAACAAAACACACACGCACACATACACACACAAGGTGAAAGGAAAGGAAGGAAAGAAAAGAAGAAAGAACTTTAAGAATTGTTTAACAGAGAGTGAGTAAAATTTCTTTGTTGGAGAGGAGCTGAATGTTGTGACTTTGGATAGTCCCTTGCTGAGTTTTTCTTTCTTCTTGGATTGAAGCTTCCTTAGAAGAGAGGTAGATGCTGCCCCTGAGCTCTGATTCAAGTCTCTGCTTCCCTGCCTGTTGGGTTTCCTACTTTGTTAATGAGGCAGAGTGGGGTGGAAAAGTGGGGAGGGGCTGGCTGCCACTGCTGGCTGCTTGAGAGAGACTCTTCTGTGCTGGGGGTGTGGCTCAGCAGCAGGGCGCCGCCCAGCATTCACAAGGCCCTTAGGCTCAATCCCCACTGCCACAAAAAAGGGGAGAAAAGAAAAAGAGAATAAAATGCAAAAGAGAACAAACATACAAACAACAGCAACAACAAAACAAAACCTCTCCCACTTGGCCTCTGCAGCCTGCTTGGTTCCTTGTGGATATTTCCAGCTGTTTAAGGCCCACTTATTACTGTAGGTTCCTAAGCACATTCCAAGCATTCTGGCCTGCTTGAAACCCTGTAAGAAAAGTCACTCTCCAGCTGCCTGCACTAGGTCCTCTGGTGAGACACTTGCCCAATGTCTTTCTCTGTCTTCATGGGCACCAGGCAACCAGTTGGTCCTGGAGCATGGGATTCAGTGCTCTCCACAGAAACGGCTGGGTTGGTCTGTGACTTCCAAACCCTGTGTTTTCCTCAGAATTCTGTGTGCAGTGTGCAGTGTGCAGCCAAGGTCCGCGTGTATTCCCACCCTCTCTTTTTATGGTCTCTTTTCAGTTACCCACTGTGTGGGGCCAGCACTCACCTCTGCCACCTAGACCAGGTATGGTTGGTCTTGGGAGGGAGGGAGGGGTGGGGTTTAACTTACTTTTTTGTTGTTATTACTGGGGATTGAACCCAGAGGCATTCTACCTCTGAGCTGCACCCCCTACCACCACCCAGCCCAATTTTATTTTTTATATTGAAACAGAATCTCCCTAAGTTGCTGAGCCTGGTCTTGAACCTGTGTGTCTCAGCCTCGCCAGTACTGGGATTACAGGCATTCACCACCATGCCTGGCCGCCCAGCCCTACTTCGATTCTTCAGATTGACTACTTTTAAAGCTTTATAGACTCTTTTCACATGTCATCATTTTCCTCTGGTTACTGTTCCTTCCTTGTGTCTCTGGTGAGCAGGTGCTGGGAGTTGAAACAAGTTCTATCGGGTTGTACGTACCCTTGTTCCAATCTTGTGGACTAAGACGGAGAAGAAATGTTTAACTTAAAGTGCAAATGTAAAATGTGATTAACGCGTCTGTGCAGTTCCAGTGAGTATGACGAGCTCTTCAGACCTGGCCTGATGGCTTTCCCGTGTCCTTGAACAGCTAAACCTTGGGTCTTCTTTTCCCACATGGGGAGAAATCTGAATTGCTGGGTGACTCCACATCTCAGGCACAGAGGCAGAGATTTGGGCAACCAGCCATCAGCAGAGCGCCCGTTACAAAGTCTGGTTACTTGAGAAATTCAAACTCTGTGGCTGCTTGGTGCTGGCCCTCAGCTCATTGTTGTCTTGATAATGGACATCTCTGAACCTCAGCAGCCATTCCACCCGAGGGTGTGAGCTCTCCGGATTCTTCTGAGCCACTCTTGACCCTTTGACCAACAATCAGTGTCATTGCATAGGATTCCATTAAACTTAGAGCATAACCAGTCTCCCCAAATAAGGACAGATCCTCGAGATAACTGCGAAGGCGCTGGGCAAGAGGAAGGAGGGAGGAAACAAGCCTGTTTGTGAAAAGACGGTGCATACAGGGGCTGCGGGTCCTTGATGGTGACACACGTACCATGCTTTATCTTGGCTGTTGCTGCACCAGGAATTCTAGGTCTTCCCCAGAAGACCAGAGAGTCTGGTGCTTCATCACTTAAAACTGTGAGTGTGGCAGAGGGTGTGGGGGAGTCTTCACATACATCTGAGGGGATTGCCAACCTGCTGAATCCCTAACACCCAGCCAGGTGTAGTAACACACACCTGTAATCCCAGTAGTTGAGAGGCTAAGACAGGAGGATTGCAGGTTTGAGGCCAGCCTCAGCAACTTAGCGAGACCCTGTTTCAAAATAAAAAGGGCTGGGGGCATAGCCAAGAAGTAGATTGTACCTGGCTTCAATCCCCTGTTCCCTCCCCCCAAAAAAGCAGGTAACTTTTGCTGGATCAGAGATTCAAGGCCAGCCTCAGCAATGTAGCAAGACCCTTCTTCAAAAAATAAGGGGGGGGGTAGTGGATATAGCTGGGGGGTGGAATTCCCCTGGGTTCAGTCCTCAGTGTCAAATAATAATAATAATAATAATCCCTGACACCCTTCACCCCTACCCTGGCCGCAGCCACTGTCAGTGTTCCTGTGGGGGCCTGTGGCTCTGTGCCATGTGTCTCTGGGCTTTGGAGGCAGGCAGCTGACCTGGCTCAGAGCAAGGCTGTGCCACCTGATGTCTTCAGGCTGTGGGCAGCTCACCTCGCTGCAGGAATCCTGGCCTCCTGGCTGCAAAATGGAACTGGTGATTCCACCTCGCAGGCTGTTAGGGTTAGAGGACAGGCGTGTGGTGTTTACTCTGAGGTGTGGCAGGTGCCTTCTAGTGATGGACAAGATGGGCCCCTGCCGTTCAGGAGCTTGACCCTTAGGAGCACACACATACCCACAACCACAGATTGTAAGGTATGCAGGAGCCCTCCAAGAGCCAGGGCTATGCCCACAAGCAGATGAGCCCCAGTCCATAGAGAGTGACACTGGGGCTCCCCTGCTCCAGCATGCTTTCTGACCTAGAAGGATGGAGCCTGTGGGGGACAGTGATGGTGACTCAGTGAGGGGCAGAGGCAGAGCCAGCCTAACCTACAGGTAAGAACTCTGCAGACAGGCAAAGCACCTCACAGCTGATGCCCCCACAAGACTAGCGCCTGCAGGCATCTTTACGAGGCATCAGAGTCAAAACCAGTGATTTGCAGGCTGGGGTCCTTGCCCTCACTGACTTTAGTAGATCTGAGTCAGCAAAGCCGAGTAAACAGTGGAATTGCAGGGCCTTCAATGCCCGGATGAAATTGAGGCAGTTTTAGAAGTAATGGCATCTCCTTCCAAATAATGAAATGAGTTATTGAAAGGCACAGATTTTCCGAAGTTGGCGTCCTTCCCAGGAGTTAATAAGGTGCATGAGTGGCAGCCCTGAAATACATCGGCAGGACTACAATGCCAGGCATTCTTATGCTGGAGTTCAGAGGCCATTCTTGGTCAGACCATGAGACTAGCAGCCCCAGGAGGCCAGAACCCGAGTCTCCCCTGCTCCTGATCAAGTGAACCTGTAGCAGCAGAGATTCATGGGGGCTCAGTAGCTATCTGGGGAGCCGTCCATCCTTCTTCTATCTCTGGTTCCTGGGAGGCCTCCCTCACAGGGATACTCAGGCAGCATGTACCTGTGTAACCCAAGGGGAAGGAGAAGCTCCACCAGGTTATTTATTATGAAATGCTTGATTCAGGCATTCATTTATGAACATATATAACTTTGCCCATAAATTTTGCTTTATGCCAAAGAAGCGTCAAGTATGAAATCTTAATTAAAACATTAGTATTTTTATACCATTTTAACCATATCATTTCACATGTTTTTTTCAATCTGAGGAATTCTAATGTGCCATAGCCGAGGGTGCAAACGTGTTCCTTTTTCAAGATCAACTTGCATAGAAATAAAGCTATATTATGAAAAACACTTGTTCATACTTTATAGATTTTATATCATTCTGGTTTCTTTCATACTTGGTGTTAAAAAAAATTTCTTGACTACCTTTAAATTATATAGTAAAATTTTCCAAACCCCTTTGCTTTGATGGGAACTGAAACAGCATGGTAAATTGTCAACAGAGAATCAGATATACCAGGAGAAATCATGTGGTAGCATTCCAGGGCTGAGGAAAGGAATTTGAAAATGCAATGCGTTAAAGTCCGCATTGGCATTTTGGATGGAATTTTAGAGAGAACAGGAGGGTTTGAGGGCAACAGGTTTAAAAAGAGGGAAGAATCCAGCCAGGGAAGCTCAGGGAATGGACAGAGTGGACAGCCATGACAGGAGTCCAAGCAGCACCAGGAGCAGACTTGTGGAGCTGTAGATAATCCTCCCTTGGAGGGACAGAGTAGATTCCATACACCCAGAACAAAGAGAAGAAGACCCAGTAGCCCTCACCAGGAACATTGCCTACATTAGCCCCCCCCCCCCCCGGCCAGCTGTATCTGATCCTGCCATGCTTCTGTCCTCCCTACCTTCTTCTTAGCCTCGGAACCCCAGCGTCTGAGGACAGCCCTTGAGCCTGAAGTCCTGTGTCCCCAGGGCCCCTGGAATGCACTCCAGGTGGTCCCCTGGCCACCCACGTTCCCACTGGCTGGGCGTGGAGGGAGACTCTCCTCCAGGCCCCTCCTGTGAGAGGTGCATCTAGATGTTGTTGGTAGTCTGACGTCTTTGTAATGATGGTTTTCCTTCAGAACCAGTCTGCATCCATATGCAGCTGTGGGAAACATGGCGGGCCTGCAGCCTAGAGAGGTCTCTCCCTTTCTAAAACAGCTGAAATGGGAAACATGTATTTTACATCTTGCTGAAGGGAAGCCCTCAGCACAGCCTGACAGCATGAGACGCAGATCCATAGTGCCATGGAAGTGTGGGCTTGCAGGGGGAAGCTGGTGGGCGTCTCACTCCTATGTGCACAGTTTCGCAGACTGTGTCACCTATGAGATCGCCGGCGTCTGCTGCTGATGCTGCCACGTCTCTGGTCATCACATTTTCTCCAAAGACCACATTGAAGGGTGTCACTGGTCACTCTGGAGTGCATGGGACAGAACTCGATTAGCTGGGTATTTTGAATTATTAATGTCATGGTTCATGCTGTTCTTGCTGGCCAGTAACAGCTTCCTGTTTACATAGAGGAGGATGTAGGATGTGCTTCAGTAAGTTTATACACTACCTAGTATTTACATTAAAGTATAACCTTGAAGTTACCTCCAGGCCTTACTTTAGGCTGACTTGAAAAGGGGAGGGAAGGCCTGTGGGTCAGGCCTTGTAGTCACAAAGTCCTAGAGCTGGGGCGATCTGGCAGGGGAGATAGATCAGGCATTTACAATACCAAACTCCTGTGTCCTTGACAGAGGGGTGGAGATGCAAGTTAGAACACAGTGGGCCTCTTTGCTACCCTTGAGGGTTCAAACATAGAAGTGGAGTTCTGTTACCATTTTATTCAAATGAAATACACCACTGAAAGAAATACTGTTTGGTGTCCACTTAGTGGCAGGGGTGGGGTGGAGGTTGTGAAGCTCCTGGGGAGGAGCCCTTTCATCTCCCTTGAAAAGGGTGAGTCCTGCCTGCCCAAGGAGCAGCTCTCCTTTGTTGTGCTTTCTAACATCCAGGCAAGGGGGAAAAGCAATGGGAGAGTCCTCTGGCAGGGAAGGCAACATGATGTTTAAATAAAATACGGTTATCTTATGATAACCCCAACCCGTGGCCTCCTTCTGAGACAGCCCATGAGTACATTATTCTTCCAGGCTCATAAAGAACACAGTATAGTGACATGTGCATTTCTACTGTCTTTGTTTATTACTGGTACATTTTAATGCCCTCAGATATTAGAGATTTTACCAAAGAGGATAAATTTTACAGTTTATTCCAGTTTTACTGTTTATTGCTTTTGCTTTTATAGTAAAATCTCATTTAAAATTTAGGAGAGGTGAAAATGTCCTTTGTACTAGCTAATCAGGAAATGATTCATGTTAAGTCAGAGTTCAGAGGAAGGTGTACTCTCTCTTTTTTTTTAATTGTGGTGACACATAGGTAGCAAGTTTTACCACCTGGTCATTTCTGAGTGTGCCCTTCCCTGGCACTGAGCACCTGGCATGCAGTCCCCTACCCCTTCTGCCTGTCTGTTGTCTGTATGCAGGACTTTGTCTCTTCCCCAGCTGAGCTTCAGAGCCAGGGAGTAGACTGTCCACTCCAGTCCAGTCAAAGCAGCCCTTGGCCTGCAGGGCTGGAGGGAGTGCTCTGCATGTACGCTCTCCAGATCAACTTACGGAAAGTCAAAGGGTGTGGGAGATAACTGATGGTGTGGCCCAGCAGACCAGGGGGGCAAGACCCAGCATGCGGCTGGAAAACACCTGCAGTCAGTGGAGACCCCAGGGTGTGCCTGTGTGAAGCCCCCCAGCCACCTCAATTCAGGATACTTGTGCCAGCAGGGCTGTAACTTATAGAATTGATGGTTCCTCTCACACCCGAGTCTAGTCCATATTCCAGCTCTGAAGGGCTTACGACAGCTGTCTGAGTAATTCCGCTCTGAGTTAAGTCAGCAACCTCTCTCAAAGCTCGAGTTGCCTTATCTGTAAAATAAAGTGGTCCATCCGTGTGATCTCCAAGGGCCTTTCCCTGCCTGTCCTGCGGTTTGAGATGCTTCCATAATCGATGTTGTGAAGTCAATTCTGTTAAAAAGGACGAAGAGGGCAGGGGAAGGTTCTAGAAGCAGAATAAAGAGTAAGAAACACAGGAGAAAAAGACAAAGGGGGATTAGGCCCAGAGCAGGACTGTAGGTGCCACTCAGAAGGGACAGGGAGCCTCCCTACACGTCTGCCCCGCAGCAGTTGGGTGGGCATCCACTGTGGATGCCTGCAGAATGGGTTGAGGGAGCTGCGGTTATGCAGGGTGCCACAGAGTCCCAGCTGAGAGAGCAGGCTGGCTTGCAGCTCCAGTTTGGGTGTGGTCTGTGGAGTGTGGGCATGTGAGGTCCCACCCATGCCAGTCTGGATGTGGAAATAGGAGGCAGGCCAGAAGCGAGTGGGAGTGGGGAAAGAAGGAAGCTGATGGGGAGGGAGGAGGCTGAGAACTTAGTTCCCTCTCTGTGGACTTAGCTAAGGATTGAGGCCAGCCTGGCTGTGCCCTGCAGTTCCACTCTGCCTCCTCTAGTTCTCACTGCAGCCAGGGAGGCCAGATTCTTAGGCCCCTTTATGGTGGAGAAAACCGGGTTGGAGAGTGGTCAGAGCTGGATGCAACCCTTGATTGTCTGATTTCCAAGCCAGCTTTTCTTGGACCCTATTCAGTGATCTCCACCCTCCTCCTCTGCCCCAGACCGCCACCGGCCATGCCCTCCTGCTTCTGTTGCAAAAGTCTGGTTTTCACTCTGCTCCCATAGAGAGCCTCCCAGCCACCCAGGTCAGAGCAGGACGCAGGCTTGCCCCATCCCTGGAGACTTGCTCCCTCTCTGGAGTGATGCCCAAGTAGGCCCTTTCTGCGTGGCTGCAGAAGTGTCCCCCAGGCCCCGCAGAAGTGGTGGGTGCATCCTGGGAGGACTCCTGACCAGGCAGTGGTCCCCAGCTCTGCCCCGAAGCAGTTGTGCTGGCCATGGGCATCCAGGACTCCCTGGCCAGTCTGGATGTGGGTGCACACACAGGATTCCAGTGCTGGGAGGTGGGCAGGTGTCCCGGACATGGAGTAGGCATAGGTACTGTCTCCTGCTGTGTCACCATCCAGGAACATCCCTGTGGACAGCTGGCAGTTCTCTGGTGTTGTGGTTGCTGGTCCACAGTCCTGACTCAGCATCAGACTCCCCAGCCTCCTCAAGTCTGGACTCTCCTCTGCCACAGCTCCAGTGAGGAGTCATCTTACAGAGAGACAGAGCACTTAGACACTGGGTACTCACGTTTCTAATTCTAAGAGAACTTTCAGGCTTGGCAGCCAAATGGTTTACTAAGTTGGGATTTTTAAATTTTGTTTTCCTGTCACAGAATTTCTTGACATCTGTAATTCCTTTTCAGCTGGGTTTCTTAGAGGTGGGATCCTGGGGTTTCTTACAGGTCTACTTTTCAGGTTTCTGTCTTAAACTGTGTTGGTGTGAATGGAAGTAACACTTATTGAGGATCTTTTTTGACAGATGTCCATGCTAGGGTTTTATATAAGCCTGCTTCTATAGTCCTTTGTGGAACCTGTAGGGTAAGTGGTATTCTAACCAGTTAGCAGGTATCTGTGAACCAGGCGTGGTGGCACATTCCTGTAATACCAGTACTTGGGAGGCTGAGACCAGAGGATTGCAAGTTCAAGGCCAGCCTCAGCTACTTAGTGAGGCTCTCCACAACTCAGTGAGGCCCTGTTTCAAAATAAAAAATTAGGGCCGGGCGTGGTGGCGCACGCTTGTAATCCCAGTACTTTGGGAGGCAGAGACCGGAGGATCCGGATTCGCGGCCAGCCTCAGCTCGCGCACGCGCGCATGCTCTCTCTCTCTCTCTCCCTGTCTCTCTCTCTCTCTCTACTTGGTGAGGCCCTCCGCAACTTCGTGAGACCCGGTTTCAAAATAAAGTATAAAAAGATAGGGCCGGGGGCATAGCGCAGAGGTAGAACGCCCCTGCGTTCAATCCCCGGTACTGCAAAAATAAATAAATAAATAAATTAAATAAAATAAAAAATAATAAATTAAATAGGGCTGAGAGTGTAACTCAGAGGTAGAATACCCCTGGGTTCAATCCCCAGTAGTAAAAAGGGCTGTGGTATAGCTCAGAGGTAGAGCACCTGTAGGCCCAATCCCCAGTATCCACTACCCCCACACACACTCACAAATACAGGTGTCTGTGAACTTATAGGTAGGAGTTAAGGAGTCAGCATTTTTTGGATTTTCTAACATGTTAGATGATAACAGAATGCCAGCAGTCTCGGTTATCATTAGGACAATTTCATGCACAACTCAGATAACTTTACATAATTCTCTTTCAATTGTAATAGCTCCAAAGAGAGTTTATTTTATATTCTTTAGAATTGCAACTTTCCCTCTGAAAGCTGATTTTTTTAAAAATTGAAATTAATATCAGATCTTGTTTATTTTTGCTTTGACAAAGAGAGTTGTAGGACAAGGAAACAGTCTTGAACATAAGAAAAAACTGAGTTCTGTGGAAGGTGGGGTTGGGGCTGACACAGAAATCCTTCCCTGAGCCACCGCTGGGGAGGACTTTGGGAGCATCTGAGATGGTATGATGGGATGAAGCATCAAACAAGGGTGGCGCTGCTCTGTTAACCCTGGATGACACATGCCTCCATATGTGTTGAAATAAGTTTAAGAAGGGCTGTACTGAGGAGCAGGCATTTCACAACACTGAGCCTTCTTGTGAATTGTGGGGGTTTGGGGGGGCATGGGTACTCGGGATTGAATCCAGGTATGTTCTACCTCTGAGCTATAACCCCAGCCCTTTTTATTTTTCATTTTGACACAGGGTCTCACTAGGTTGCTGAGGCTGGCCTTGAACCTGTGATCCTCCTGTCTCAACCTCCCAAGTACTGGGATTACAGGCTTGCGCCACCACGCCTGGCTGTGAGTTGTGTTTTCTATGGTGCTTTTGTGTCTGCATTGTCAATTTGCACAGGGACCCAGGCCATATACTGCCTCCCAGAGCCTCTCCATTAGGTGGACAGTGCATCTTCCATGTCCACAGGGCACACATCTATGGGTTCAACCAATTGCATATCAGCAATATTTGGGGGGAAAATTCCAGAAAGTTTCAAAACAGCAGAACTTGGATTTGCCATGTGCTGGGTACTGTGCTGAGTCCATGCAGTGATGCGCAGGAGTAATGAGTGGTGGCTCAGCGCTCAGAGCCTCGCCTGGGCTGGTGGTGGTTACATCTCTACTGAACAAGTGCACACTTGTTTTCTTGACATTATTTCCCTAAACAATACAATGTAACAACTAGCGACATAACATTTACATTGTGTCAGATATTAGGAGTAATCTAGAGATGATTTAAAGTTTATGGTGGTGTGGGTTATATGCAAATGCTCCACCATTTTATATAAGGGACTCAGCATCCCCCTCCTCGATGGTGGAAGACAGAGGATGGAGCTCTTGTTGCTCGTCTCTTTCCTGGGTCCTCTGTGCTCTGACAGGAGGTGGAATGAGGAGCCTCAGGGGCTAGTCTTTCCAACAACATCCAACAACTTTAGGATGATTTCTCTTCATAAGTAGCCCCAACAGGTTGAATTTTATATGCCCTACTTAGGATATTCCACAGTTTTCCCCGAAGCTCTATATATCCCAAACTGAACAGATTTCCTAGTGAAACCAACAAAATTCCAACCATCCATGAGCTCCTTCCCAGAATTCCCAGTTTGTGCCAGTTCCCTCAGGACTTGCTTCAGACTTTCCTTGGACTCCCTCTGCCTCCATGGTGGAAGTAAGCAGCTCTGTGTCCTCCACAGAACGTGCCTCTCCCAACCCTGTGTCCCTGCCCTTGCTGGGGCGCAGCCAGTCTCCACATTCTGGGATTTGAGCACATCCCCCAGCCCTTCCACATCTGGCTCCACCTCCTTTCTACCTTCTGCTATTTCCAAGCATAAAACCCTCACTGTGCCCGGCACCCCCTCCTCCACCGACCGCCCTGGCATCTCTCCTGATGTTCCTAACCTCCCTCCTTTGGCCTTGGCACCAAGCTCTGCCTTCTGCAGAAGCTTCCCCAATTCCCAGCCCCTGTCCTAACCCTTCACTGGTCTCTTATAAACTCCTGGCCATGCTGTTCAATTCCCCTTCATTTCTATGTGGTTTTTGTGTTCTTTGCCTTGAATCTCATTTTCTTCTTTATTTCCCCAAAGATGTGTAATGCAAAAATACATGCTGTTCCGGATCCTTCGGTGTTACTTGGAGTGAGTGCAGCCACTTCCAGAGTTGCATCTGGTTATTTCATAACCATTTAGAGGGAAGACCTTGACTGTGCTCAGTTTTTTAAAGCTTTCAGAAGTTGTAATGATCTCGTTTCTAAGTGTCCCTTTTAATGGAATCAGTTAAAAGTTAGAAAAAAAAACAGATACACAACCACCAATATCATTAACCTTTAAATTTTTACTCTTCTCAAACATCATCAACACAGCAGAAACTGAAATGTTTCCTTTGCTTTCACCTTTGGACTTAACATAGGAGAAGCTGTTTGTGAGGTGGATTAGCAGAACACTGAAAAACTTTCTAAACCTACAAAAGGTTTATCTTAAGAAAGGAAAAGTCATGCTTTACGTGATTGGTGTGAGTTCTCTCTCTCTCTCTCTCTCTCTCTCTCTCTCTTTCTCTCTCTCTCTCTCTCTCTCTCTCTCTTCCTTGTAATTAAAACATAAAGCACATGTTTGTTAAGCTTTGGCCCCAGAAAGCACGAGATGTATTTCCATTTGCACGCCCAAAGGCAGAGCCCCACGCGGCGGCCGCTCTGGGCAGTCGGTCCTGTTTATGCACCTGCTTCCCTCCCAGTCAACCCTTTTGCTCTGAGGCTTTGCTCAAAGTGTTCGAGGGTGTCTCTGTATCCTCAGACATCATCCTGCAATTAACATTTATATTACCTTGTGTATTTATCTTTGTCCTATGCCTTAAGATATTTCCCCTAGGAATTCTAGCTCTGAAATATTTAAAATGTTGACTTCAAAGTCAGTGGAATGGTGCCAAATGTGCTTCCGAGGATAAACAGGAGAGCTCCTGACTAAGTGCAGAGTCGGGACCTGTTAACCCAAACAGGATGCAGCGTGCTTAGAAGCCGGGCTTGTTCAAGGTGCAGAAAAGAAGAAAGCCTTACATTGAAACAAAAACAAGCTGGCTTTATTGTAAGCGGCCACCCCCATGGAGCGCCATCTCCCTGGCCCTCAGCTTGGCCTGGGTGTTCCTGCCTCAGCCCTGTTCCTGCTGCTGAGGGCCATGAGGCCCAGGTGCCAGGTGCTCCACGTACCTTGCAACTGCAGAAAGATGGTGGGCAAGCCAGGCGCGGTAGCACACACCAGTAATCCCAGTACTCGGGAGGCTGAGACAGGAGGATCTCAGATTCAAGGCCAGCCTCAGCTGCTTAGCAAGGTTTTCAGCAACCTTAGCAAGACCCTGTTTACAAACAAAAAATAAAAAGGGCTGGGGTTGTAGCTCAAAGATAGAATGCCCTCCCTGGGTTCAATCCCCAGTACCACAAAAAAGAAAGGAGAAAGATGGTGGACATTTGGAGAGACTGAGAGCAAAACGTAGCCTTCCACAGGGATTCCTGTCATGTCCTGCTGCGAGACTGGTTCCTTGTGCCATGTTTTAAGAAAATCTCGTATCGGGCCTGAAAGCGTCCCTGTTTACATGCTTGGGAAGTATCCCTGTGGTCTTCATTTTTGCTACTTTGCAAACAGAAGATTCTGCTCCTATCCAGATCCCTAAGAGGATCTGGAATTTGGAGTGGATTTTATATCTAGTGGAATGATAGATACATATGAAATGCAGTTTTAATCTGTTCAGAAACAGCCTTTGGCTAGAATCACGCTCTGTTCAGAGCAAGAGGTGCCTCCGAACGCACCATCCTTGCGTTTGGGTGTTTGTTGCTCACTCCCCAGGGGGGCAGTCCTCCCCATCCCAGGAGCGTGCGTCCTCATTGGCAGTACAGGCTTCCACATGTGCTGCAGCTCATGGACCCTCAGCCAGCAAGCACCCAGGAGGTGGCTCGGGGAAGAATATAACCCATAGGCAGAGACATCAGGAGACGTGTGCAGGGGAGGAGGGGCTGGAGGCCCACGTCCTAGTGATGGACAGGTGTGAGTGCAGAGGACCTGTGTGTGCAGGCTGCTCCCCAGCCTGCAGGAGCAGAAGGGCCTGGAGTGATGAGGTGGGGTCAGGTGGGGGTTAGCAGAGGACACGGAGTCTTCTCCTAAGTATAGCGATTTGCTAAAGAGCTCAGTTAGTAAAGTGACAGGGAACCCATATGTAACAGGAGCTCCCAAGTTGGAGTAGAGCAGAGAGTGGACTGCCTGTGGCAGTTTATACAGATAGAAGTGGAGAAAGGTGGCTCTGGGAGAGAGGCTGAAGTCGTGCAGGCATTGACGAGGCCTGGGGGTTCCTGGGTGCTGCTTGGGGGAGGAGGAGCGAGGCCAGGGTAGAAGCTGACAGACGTCAGGGTGCAGCCATTGGCATGAGTCAGAGGGAGGCAGGGAAGGAAACCAGGTCAGCAGGCAGGAATGGGGACACCTGCTTCCTCATCCACCCAGCGATGACACACAGAAACTGAAAGGACAGGATGGAGCAGATGGGTAGTTCGAGCAGCAAGGAGCAGATAGCATCGAGGAGAGGGGTGCAGGGGTGAAGAGGCCAGGAAGAGCTGGGGAACTGCCCCGATGCCACAGTGGAAACATTCGCCCCTGCACCCAGTGTGCGCATCCGTGTCCTGACCTTGCAGGTAGATGTTGGCCAGTTGTCCACAGATGCTGCATGTGTAGCCAGCCACAAACTAGGGTCCAAAAGGCCACCTGTGGAGAAAATGCCTCAGATAGTAATGGAAGGATTTAGTGACTCACAGTATGTGAGGGAGAAGGGGAGAGAAGGTCAGATTCATGCTAGTTCTCAGCCCAGGGGAGAGGCCTGGGGAAGGGTGGATATGGAGAGATGGGGAGAGAGCATGGAGAGCTGGCTTGAGGACGTGTGGAGTGTGGGGCGGTGGCTGCTCAGGAGGAAACAGCAAGAGAAAGGAAAGGGCAGGACCAAGATGAAACATCAGGAGTGAAGAAACATGTTTAGACACCCGAGCCATCTATTTATTTAACGAATATTTATTGTACAACTACCACACATTGGCCACTGTCCTAGATGCTCTTGGTGCTGAGTTCTACCCAGAAATAAAGATGAAGAGAGCCCAGAAGAGTGGGAATTGATGTTGAGGGATGCCCAGCCAAAGTGTGAGAGAGAAAAGAGGAGTGAATGAAGGAAAGAGAAGGAGTCTGGCTGACTGAGACCTGCCCGAACCAGAGGAGGGCATTGTCACGTGTTGTGGCAGTCAGTAGCAAGTGTTGCTTCCTGGCGCAGAGTACCTCCTCCTTCTGCCCTCTTGTCAGAGGTGGGAAGCTTCATGACCACAGAACCCCCAAGCCTCATGCCTAGGCCCCCGCACACCAGCTCACTCAACTCAGTGCCTGCCCCTTTTGAGTTTTCTTTTTTGTATTTATCAGAACCTATCATTTCTGCCCCTTTACTCCATGTTCTCCAGATACTGCTGTGAACTCACAGGTGAGCCGCCACCTGAGTTCTTTCCCAACTCATGGCCTGTCCTTCCTTTCCAAGCTGCTGGTGCCAGGCTCTTTATTCTGCAGCTGCTGTGCTTCTGACCTTCGTTCAGGCTCCCGTCTGCCTCACTTCCTCATCCCTGCCTCCCGTGTTGTGCCTTTGTCTGTTTTCTGGCCCAGCTCTTCCCACACATGCAAACTTCCTGGTCCCACACCTAACCCAGCCCTTGCTGTAGGTCCAGACTTTGATCTTGATACCTGTTCAGACCTGCAGTTCATCCTGACCTGGTTTTGTGCTTCTTCTGAGACCTCTGTCTGCTGCCTTCTACCTGCGGCACGGTGCCGCATCTGCCATGTTGATATGGCCTGGTGCAGTCACCTAGTGAAAACTCTGAGTTCCGGGCATTGGCTATCCTGAGGTTTGAGTCTGTTGGGATCAGAGGTGGATTTGAGGCCATAACTCTGGGAGTGTCCTGATGAGCAGAAGCCCAGGGAAGCCAAGGGTCCTCAGGAGAAATGGCTCCAGCTTCAACTTGAGGCATTTAAAAGAGATCGCAGCCTCTGAGGATGGATGGTTGGGACACGCAGGAGCAGAAGCTATGGGCCAAGTGGCCACATGCAGGCTGGGTCTTCCCTCTGCCCATTTCTCCCTTCTTTCCTTCATGGAAACCCTGAGCTCAAAGAGTCCCATGGCCTATCACATAGAAGACAGAGCCAGGATTTTGAGAAATTGTTTGATTATAATAATAAAGAGCAGAATGAACACTTCCTCATAATCGTGACGTAGCCATAACCCTGTAACCGTCCCGGTTCTTCAGATCTGACCGGACGTCTTTCGTTCTGTCTTTAGTATCAGTCGTCAGTCATTGGAACCTTTTGTTCCAGTTGCTCTGTTTCCCCTACTCTTATATTTTCTCCAATTTACAAGTTACTTTCTATAATTAATAGCAAAAATTAACTATCGCAGAAGTGGTGATTATGGAAAGAGCCCCCAACCCAGATGTGGAAATCAGGGGCTCTCTCCCTGGTGCCTGGTCATCCCTCCCTGCAGCAAATCTCCAGTGGCTGCATGCTTTTGGCTACTTTGAAATCTGATGGCATTTGTGTGCGTGGCTGGGGCAGGGGTGGGGGGAGTTTGGGAAAACAAAGGCCTCTAAACTCTGGATCAGAAACCCCTGCTGAAGCTGCTGTCCAGTCACCAGGAGAGGGGCTCAGTGGCAGTACCTCTTTACTTAGTTGATTAACCAGAAAAAATGTCATGTTGTTATTTTTGCAAAATGTGTGAAAGACAGAATCTTAGTCACTGAATACTGAAAAAGAGACCTCTGACATTTGTTTTTATCAAGCTTATGTTCATTTTAATCTAAAGTGTACAAGTTAAATGATGTGGTTTTGAGTTGGTAGCTGTGGGAGTTTTGTACATTTAAGATATCATGGAGCCAGGCGTGGTGGTGCATGTCTATAATCCCAGTATTTGGGAGGCCGAGACAGGAGGATCACAGGTTCAAAGCCAGCCTCACTTTAGTGAGGCCCTCAGCAACTTAGTGAGACCCTGTTTCAAAATAGGGTATAGCTTGGAGGTAGAATGCCCCTGGGTTCAATCCCCAGTACCACAAAAAAGAAAAAAAAATCCCTCTCTTGATCTCCTCTCTCTAATGGCATTCAACCTCTGACTTCCCAGGTACGGTGTGAGTCCTGAGAACATCATCCTCTACGGCCAGAGCATTGGCACGGTGCCCACTGTGGACTTGGCCTCACGGTACGAGTGTGCGGCCGTCATTCTCCATTCCCCTCTGATGTCTGGGTTGCGTGTGGCTTTTCCAGATACCAGGAAAACCTACTGCTTTGATGCGTTTCCCAGGTAAGCTCATCTTTGTACAGGTGTGAAGTCAGCAATGACCTTAGTGCACATCTGAGGCTGCCATTAACTTTGTGGAACCTCAAACACTTGTTGAGTGCAGGTAAACATGACTCTTGATGTAGAGAGACCCAGCCTCTAGGGCCTGGCTCCAGGGCCTGCCTTATTTGCAAAAATCTTCCAGATGGCGAATAGGGGCCTTGAACATGATGGTGCCTGGGATTAATTGTTATAGCTATACCAGGTAGAATAAAAATAGTACCCATTTTTCCTACAGAAACTAATGGTCCAATATTCATTCATTCATTCATTCATTCATCTGGAGGGACTTCTATATTGAATTGCAAAGAGCTACAAGCAGAGCATGTGACAGAGCAGTTAGTAATGGTCTAGACTCAAAGATGACAAGCAGACACAAGTTTGAATCTCTCTTACTTTTTCAATGGGACGGTACAGATAAGGGAAAGGCGACATGCTTGCTTAATCTTCTTAAATAGAATAAAAAGGTAAAGTGAGTTACTTGCAGGCCAGGTCTTGGTCTTTGGTAGTTGGTGAACAAACCCCTCCTCTCCTCTGTTCGCCCACTTCTCGCAGGAAGCCTTGTCTTGTCCCGCAGAGGCGCCCCCACCAGGGGAGGTGCGAGAACTAGAGCCAGGGCCTGCCAGCTGGCGGAGCCACCACTGCCTAACCCAAGCTGCTTTCTAGTTCCCACTAATGGAAGGGGGGAAATTATCCTGCAGATACAAGAGCAACAAGCACACTGGTTTCTCAAATACCTCTATTTGGACATTTCCACTCATTTCTATTTTTACCAAAACAGGGAAGTATTTTTAATAAAACAGCACTTTCCCCTAAGCTTTTCCTGCAGTATATAGCTAAGACAGAGCCTGCTCCTTGTCATGTTACAGAGAAGTAGTACAGTTGCAGAATTCTGGTTGGCCTGGTAATTGCTGTTGTTCTGCTGTTGGGGAAGGACAAAAGGACGTCATTTGGCTGCATGAACATCAGTAGGTGTCTGTCTTGTCTCCCGGGAGGGAGAAGCCCTCTGTCCATACCTTGGGTGAACTTCAGTTCTATGCAATTCACACCAGGACTTAATGAAACTTGGCTCCAGGGGAAAGTGGCAGCCCATTCCCAGTGGTGTGGCTGGGAATGCTGAGCAGGGCTAATGCCTATCTCAAGTGTGGCCTTATTTCTGCTGAATTGGTAATAAGAGGCCAGTTTGTTTGAAAGACAGATATTTTGCATGTTTGTGGAAAGCAATGCCAGGAGTTACCCTGGCAACACATGAATAGGTGTTTTCCTGGCTATTGAATTAGCCTGTACCCTAAAATGCAGCCATAATCACCAATTGTAACTTATTGATCGATAGCAAATCACCAGATTAGGCTGAGTTTGTCTGATCTTCCAGGCCTCGGGCTCTGCGTTTCAAACTCATTTCCCCCGTCTTCACAACAACCTCAAGAGTCCATCCAGTTATTGCACTCACTTTACAGATCAGCAAACTGCAGTTTTGAGAGGTTAAGTAGTTTGCTTAGTTAAGGTTGGTGATTGGAGACAACGAAGCCATTCCGCATACTCAGTACCATAAATTATTAATATGACAGATTCAGACCACTAATGGTTGCATCGACTCTTCATTAATTGAATTTGGTAAACACTTTCTGCAGGGTCCATTGCTACCAAGTGGCAGGATCATCTCTGTTTATATTCCTCTCCTCAAAAGAAGGAAGATACTTTCACATTTCTTTTTTTTTTTTTTTTTGGTACTAGGGATTGAACCCAGGGGCATTTTACCTCTGAGCTACACCCAAGCCCTTTTTTAAAAAAAAAAAATTTTTATGTTGAAACAGGGTCTCACTAAGTTGCCAAAGTTGGTCTTGAACCTGCGATTCTCCTGTCTCAGCTTCCCAAGTACTGGCATTACAGGTGTGTGCCATCACACTTGGCTCACATTTCCTTTTAGTGTTAAGAAAAGTACCAAATAAGCCGGGCATGGTGGCGCACGCTTGTAATTCCAGTACTTTGGGAGGTGGAGACCGGAGGATCGGGTTCGCGGCCAGCCTCAGCTCTCTCTCTCTCTCTCTACTTAGTGAGGCCCTCCGCAACTTCGTGAGACCCGGTTTCAAAATAAAGTATAAAAAATAGGGCCAGGGGTGTAGTGCGGAGGTAGAACACCCCTGGGTTCAATTCCCGGTACCACAAAAAAAAAAAAAAAGGAAAAGTCCAAAATAGCTGGGTGTGGTGGTATATACCTGTAATCCCAGCAACTCGGAGGCTGAGGCAGAAGAATCGCAAGTTCAAGGACAGCCTGGGCAACTTAGCAAGAGTCTATCTTAAAATAAAAAGGGCTGGAGATGTAGCTCAGTGGTAGATTCAATACCCGGTACCACATCAATCAATAAGCATTTAAAAAATAAAGAAAGGAGGTCCTGATCATTATTTGTAGTTTATTTTCTTTTATCTCCTTTACATTTAGGATCAAACCATGGCATTTAACTTCAAACACACTCTTCAGATGTTATAGATTCCCCTAAATTGTGTGTCATAGAGCATAGTCTTAGCCCCATTGGGCAAATATCTTTTTATTTTTATTTTATTTTATTTTACTTTAGTTTTTGGTACTGGGGATTAAACCCAGAGTGTTCTACCTCCGAGCTACACCCCCAGCCATTTTTATTTTATTTTGAAACGAGGTCTTGCTAAGTTGCTGAGGGTCTTGCTAAATTCCTGAGGCTGGCCTCAAACCTGTATCCTCCTGTCTCAGCCTCCCAAGTACTGGGATTACAGGTGTGCACCACCATGACTGGCTACAAATATCTTTCTAATTTGGTATAGTTGAGCTCTTTTAAAGGAAGTCATTTTAGTATTAAATATAGGGAGAACATAGGTTTCCAGATAAGATTCCACATGCTGCCATCAAGGCTCCGATCTCTGCAGATTACATGGCTGATGGGCTTTTGCAACCTCACTATAGTGATTCAAAGCAGTTGGCAGCTTTGTGAGTTGTTAGTAAAGGTTGTATGACGGTTGTCTGTAGACTTTTGGAATTCATGCTTGGTGCTAGAGCTCTTAATTATCTCCACAGCTTCATGCTTCTTGTTTAATAAGCTCTAGGAGCCTCAATTTCCTGAAACCTTGATACATTGGAGATGAATTCCTCAATCAGGTTCCGTGGAGGATTCAGTGAGATTTGTCTGTAAAAAGCAAGGCCCTCAGCTGTGGTAAATGTTTAGTAAATGTTAGCTGTTGCTTTTAACAGAAAGACTCCCACAAATAGTACCAATGCATATCCTTATATAACGGTGACTAGGTTCAAACATGGAAAGAGAAGTCGGTGAGGAAGGGCCTTTGGCAGGAGGGCAACCTGGAGAGAGTTGCTTCTCTTGGTTCGTTTGTAGGTTGGATGAATGTGACCCCGTTGGAGTTGCTCCAGGAGCCCAGCCTGGCAGTTTGTCCCCCTGTAACATGCTTTCAGGGGCCACAGCATATTCCTTTGGAGATCCTCAAATATCCACCCTTTCAGAGTGGGTTTGACTTGTATAACTCAGAAGTCATTTGGAGTCAAATCTAAGTATCACATTAAGCTTTTAAGCTAAGTAGTACAGTTTTTTATCAAAAAAAAAAATGATGCCTTAGCTTTTTTGAAATGGGGTTTGCATCTTAACCAGTTCTCTCAAAAAAGATTGCTGGAAACTTGAGTGGCAGTGGACTAAGTCTCCAACTTTCCAGAGAGGCAGTCATTCAGATATGTTAAGTGCAGGACTGTTTATTTTTTTTTTTAAATCTTCTCTTAAAGCATGAATATAGCAAAAACATTAAGTTACTGGTTTGTTAGTCTGATGCTTTTAGGAGTTCTGTTTTTAATAAAATACTTTGACAAAAACACAATGGCTAAATGCAGTGTGGTATTCTTGATTGGATCCTGGAACAGAAAAGAGACATCAGTGGAAAAACATAAAGTCTGGCGTCTTTAGTTAATAGTAATGTGCCAAAATGGGTTTCTTAGTTTTGACCCATGTGCTATGGCAACATGTGATGTTAACCGTCTAGGAAATGGCTTAAGAGTCTGTGGGAACCCTGTGTTATCTTTCCACCTTCCCTGTAAATCCCAAATTATTCCAAAATAAAAAGTTTACATAAAAAATTACACCAGATGTGGTGGCGCACGCCTATACTCCTAGCACTTGGGAGGCTGAGACAGGAGGCTTGAGGCCAGCCTCAGCAACTTAGTGAGACTTTGTTTAAAAAAAAGGACTGGGGGTATAGCTTAGAGGTAGAATGCCTCTGAGTTCAATCCCCAGTACCAAATAACAATAATAACTAATTACTAGAAAAAACAGGGCAGATAGAGCCAAACCATCATGGTGTGTGCTTGGCGGTTCCTTACCGTAAGGACCACACCACTCTGGGTGTGGATAACGGGAGGCCAAGCATGCAGTAGACCAGTGGGAACAGGGGGAAAACTGTACTTTCCTCTCTTTTTTTTTTTTTTGCAGTACCGGGGATTGAATGCAGGGGCGTTCTACCTCCACGCTACGCCCCCGGCCCTATTTTTTATACTTTATTTTGAAACCGGGTCTCACGAAGTTGCGGAGGGCCTCACTAAGGAGAGAGAGAGAGAGAGAGAGAGAGAGAGACAGGGAGAGAACTGAGGCTGGCCGCGAACCCGGATCCTCCGGTCTCCGCCTCCCAAAGTGCTGGGATTACAAGCGTGCGCCACCACGCCCGGCTTCTTTCCTCTCAATTTCACTGAGCACCTAAAGCTGCTCTTTATTTATTTATTTATTTATTTATTTATTTATTTATTGTGGTACTGGGGATTGAACCCAGGGGCATTCTACCTCCGAGCTGCACCCCCAGCCCTATTTTTTTTTTATTCTTTATTTTGAAACAGGGTCACTAAGTTGTGGAGGGCCTCACTAAGTAGATGAGGCTGGCCGCGAACCTGGATCCTCCTGTCTCCGCCTCCCAAGTACTGGGATTACAAGCGTGTGCCACCACGCCCGGCTAAGCTACTCTTTATTTAAAAAAAAAGTCTTTAAAAATAACCCCGCAGTGCCAACCTCCTCGCCTGTGGGTGTCCACTTCCCACAGGGGACGTGTTTATATGGGAGCATCACTAAAGGCCTCTTTTCCCTCCCTCTGTTTTGCAGCATTGACAAGATATCGAAAGTCACGTCTCCGGTGCTGGTCATCCACGGCACAGAGGACGAGGTCATCGACTTCTCGCACGGCCTGGCCATGTACGAGCGCTGCCCCCGTGCCGTGGAGCCCCTCTGGGTGGAGGGGGCCGGGCACAACGACATAGAGCTTTATGCACAGTACCTGGAGAGACTAAAACAGTTCATCTCCCATGAACTTCCTAATTCCTGAAGGCGGCTCGACCTTCCCTCATTTACTGTGAACAGAAGAGTCCTCTGTTTTGCACATGCTTTAAGTGGATAGTGATACCGGCCCGATGACCACGGACAAGTGCCCCACCTCTAGGGTGCTCCACTCAGAGCTGAGGGAACCTCAGCCTTCCCTGTCTGTTCTCCTCACTCCCTCCACGCGCTGAACCGAGCAGCCCTGATTCCCAGCTTCCTTTCCTGCAGGAGTGGGAGTGAGGGCTGTGTGAGGCCCGGCATTTCTGATTCACTGATGCAGGACTCCACCTCTCTGCCCCGAGTGCTCAGCATCCACACACAGCTCTCACCCACTGCACTGGACTCCTGAGCTCACCCAGTGTGAAGCTGGGATAGTGTAACTGGAAAGCTGTTGTGGTGGAAACCCCTGTATTGATTTTTGTTAACATGCCTATCTTTCCCCACACTGATGAGTGGAAGGGTGATTTCCCTGAACCATCACGAGCAGCTTCATCAACTGTAACCATATAAATACAACTGGAAAATTCCTCAACAAAAGGAAACTGGGGGTTTTTTTAAGTGTAAATTTATTACTAGCCAACAGAGTTTTAATATTTCGACTGTCAGGCGGGTCAATCCAAGAGCCCGGCCAAACTTTCCTTCTGAAGAATCCTCTTCTAAGCTTTTTTAAAGACTGTACATAGTTGCAGTCACATTGTGCATAGATTCTTAATGGTAGTTTTCTTTTGTCAGGCTACAATGAACTGCACACTCCCTGTTTGTAAAGTAAATGATTGAATACATTTTGTTAGTATGTTTTTATTCCTATGTTTTGCTATTAAAAAATTTTATAACATTTCCAAGATAAAAAAATTCCAAGTTTATGCTTTGAAGAAATTTATGTACTTAAAATTCCACTAAACTAACCTTTTTAGTTTAGGAGTTATTTGGGTTTTGACACTGGAGTTGCGCCAAATAAGCATCGGAAATGTGAGATGCTTAAAGTTGCTACACTACTTGTATTGGTTGGGGTTTGGGTTGGGGGTTCTTTTTTTTTTTTCCTTCTTCACATTTAAAAGCCTTAAATGTCCTGTGAGCCTCAGATCGTTGTACACCTGGATTGCGGTTGATTGCGTTGGTGTCCTGTTGCTTGGATGCAGCACAGTGGTTGGTAACAGAATAAAGGATGCATGGATCAGAATGTGGGGGCTTGTGTGGTTTTTTTTTTTTTCCCCCTTCATTTCTCCATCAAAGAAACTAGGAAGGAAACAGCACTTTGTCTCGATTCAAGAAGAAATCCTTGGGGCTTAGGAACAAACATCACTGTCTTTTCCAAAGTATATGCTTTAGTTCAGTAAAAGAGCTTAGTTACCTAGGATATAATCACACAGTGATGAAGTGCAGCTGGTTTCTAAGTAGAAGATGCAGTGGATTCTAAGTATGGAATGGAACTGATGGAAGCTGTCACAGCTTGGCGGGAGCGAGCACAGAGCCTGAGGCAAGGGTGTTCCATGGGGTCTGTTCAGCCCTTTGACCACCTGACCAGGAAAAGAGCCACTGAGGGGCTAGCTCAGCTCTTAGAACACCTTTCCTGAGCATGCATTCAAAGGGAACAGTGGGGGGGCTGCAGGATGGGGGAACACAGGAGTGTACACATGCTGTGCAGGCTGCCTCTTGTCTTAATCAGCGCCTGATGGAAGCCTTGGAAAGGTGGCGTGGCTCTCCTAGGGAATCAGAGAACTCCAGAGGTACCATGCACCGAAGTCGACTTCTGACCTCATGATGGGAGGGAGAGAAGCAGAACCCACTACCCACCTTTGAGGCCAGAGTGCAGCTGACCCAGGACCCTAAAGACCTGACAACATCCTAAAGGTCCTGTGTGTGAGCTGGTGGCTTGCATCTTCTGTAACCATTTCTATTCCTTTTGTTCCCCCTCCCAAACAATTTCTTAAGTTTCCTTTCACCAGCCAGATCTCAGCAATGCTAACTGGGAATGTAAGATTGACAGTAACAGAAGGCAAGGGGACACAGCCCTTTCTCAATTGGACAGTTCCATCCATGTGAAGCAGCTGGCACCTTCCCAGAGCTGAGGAGGGGTTGGCACAGGGACAGCGTCCCAAGGGAGGAGGCTGTGTGGTGAAGGGGCTGGGGGCATCCCAGGGAGAGAGCCCCATGCTATAGCTCCTCCCTAAGCTCTATCTGGACCTTGGATGGATTTGCACTTGGTTTTCAGCTAGGTAGGGAAGTCAAGAAGGAAAAAATAAGCGGTTAACTAAAATCCTTTTATAGTATAGAGAAGGTGAAAGGCACCCCGTTTTAGAAGGGACCCCTTGCTCTAGCCACAGGACCCGGCGCTGACCCAGGAACTCTCAGGACTCCATCTTGCTGCAATCGCACGAGGTTTTATTGAACCAGTATACTGGTGCCGAGCTCGTATCTCACGCAGGAGAGGAGGTCGACCCTCAGCAAGGGGAGAGGAGGGTATTTAAAGATACAGCTGCAGAAGAAAAGGGGGGGGGTAGGGCAAAGCGAGGTACGTGGAGGAATTTTTACAAGCTTATTTTTACCATTCTGTTAGACATCAGTAACCAATTCCTACAATTGTTTATCGTGATCCTCTCTT
>PVJS01024546.1:0-28586 GCA_004027185.1 Glis glis
TCCCTTTCTTCCCTCTCTCCCTCCCTCTCTCCGTCTCCTCCCTCCCTCCCTCCCTCCTTTCTGAACCCAGGGACATTCTACCTCTGGGCAACACCCCAAGCCTTATTTTACTTTTTATTTTGAAACAGGGTTTCACTAAGTTACAGAGGACCTAATTAAGTTGCTGAGACTGGCCTCAAACCTTCAATCCTCCTGTCTCAACCTCCCAAATCCTGGGATTACAGGCGTGTACCACCACATCTGACTCTATGCTATTTCTTGAGATTTAACTGTGTTTAATACGTGGTAGTGGTGGTGAAGGAGGCCAGTAGCAAAATCTCATCCTCTTTCCATATGTACATAGTAACATAGTGAATGTATTTTTTCCCTTTGAACTCAATGAAATCATGATTTCTGTGGATTATCATTAATATTGACATCCTTGACAACCTCTGGTCTTGTCATTGGGAATGGAGGGGAAGAAATAAACTTTTCTTGGCTCTTAGAATAAATTTTTTAATAATATCAATAGTAATAAGGATAACATTAGCAGTTCCCACTTATCACAATTCATGTGTCATGAATTGTATTGGATACTAAATCTGCTTTATTCCTAGTCTTTACATAAACTCTGAAACTTATTTTTTCCTTTTAAGAGATGAGGAAATGAACTTCAGGAATGTTAATGATTATATGCTACACTTACTTCCGAATACTCAATCTGATTTAATGAGCACAGTTCATTGAGAGCGGGCCAGCAAAGCACCAGTTTTGGGTTTGGCCACTGGGCTACCTGGGTTTGAATCACAGCTGCATACATAGCATTGGCACCCTAGGCATGAAAACGAACCTCTGTGCCTCAGTTTCTCTTCTCTAAAAATGGGTGATAACAACAATATCTACTTTGCAGTGTGGCTAGGAGGATGACAGGAAGCAACACATGTTAGCTACATTGCTCACATAATACACAATCTCCATCTTACCAAGGCAGACATCGAGGCGCAGAAAAGTTAGGTGGCTTTCCCAGGTACCCAAGGTTGTTTAGTGCTCTAGTCAGGATACAAATTCCAGCTTCCTCGCAGCCAGTGCAGTGCTCACTGTGCTGCATTGAGGGAGGGCCTTCAGAACAGTGTCGTAAACACCAGGAAGCAGACGCATCTTTACCCACGGATCAGTGTTTTCAAAGTGGTATCCCTGCTCTCACCTGATTCCTTAGATATTAGGAGCCACCAGCCTTTTGGTCAGATTGAAAGGAATGGAACAGTCCATGCTTGATAGAGAAATAGAGCTGACAGAAAGAAGGAAAACAGATGTGGTGCACACCTAGTCATGCAACACCAGTTCCTTATAATGCTGCAAGAGTTCTCTGACCAGTAACAGCCTGTGACTTAGGGAGTCGTCCCTTCTTTCCCCACACACCTTCTACAAAAGAAGGAATACCTCTCATTTCCTTTCTCTTGGTACATACTCTGCAGGCATCTGGGAGCTGGATGTTCAAAGCAAACTGGAGGCAGAAGAGTAGTCATCTTTGGGTTGCTTATGTAAGGACAATAGCAGAAGGTCTGGCAGCCAGAGGTGTTTATGCCAGAGAATCTTGGCATAGGGAATGGAGAAAAGATTTGGCAGATGAGTAAGGAAAAAGAAGAATTGATGGTGGGTCTCCCAGATCACAGAGAGGAGGAAAGTTAGGTAGGGAGACGCAAAGGAGCGATAGTTTTCTTCTCAGATATGCTACTTTGGATGTGAAATGCAGAGTGAAGAGGTGATTTGGGAGGTGAGAAATTCAGGATAATGGTGTACATTAGTGTGATGGGTTACAATATACTAATTGCTACACATATACACATGCGTACGTGCATAGATAACTGAGCACTCGTTGTAGGAAAAAAATCCCTAGCTGAGTTTGTGATGTAGTTGAGCCAGAGAATATGAGAACGCTGAGTCGGCTGAGGCAAGCAGAATAGACAGGGCTCCGTACTCAGCTTCACCCATGAAGATGAGTCAGGATTTCAGAGGAGAATAATGTGCACCACAGTTCCTGATGTCTTTAGAGCGTGACAGAGTAATGAGAAGTGAAAACTAGTTTGAGAGGATGAAGCAATTCTGTACTGTTTTCTTTCCTTTTCATCCACTATGCTGGGTAATTTTTAGAATTGCTTAAAATATGCATTTTGGGAGGTGGTCAATATTTTGTTGAAGATAATTCCTTCTTTGACACTTGGAAAAGATATGTACTTCAGTGAACCTTAAATTTCTTCATGTAAGCTTTGTCTTCTACCTCCTCTGTTTTCCCCTTTGGTTCTGACTTTTTTATTTTTTGGTACTGGGAATTAAACCCAGGGGCATTCTACCCCTGAGCTACACCCCCAGCTTAATTTTTTAAATTTTAAAACAGGGTCTCACTAAGTAGCTGAGGCTGGCCTCGAACCTGCGATCCTCCTGTCTCAGCCTCCCAAGTACTAGGATTGCAGGTGTGTACCACCATGCCAGGTTTGTTCTGATCTTTTGCCTGTGTTTACCACGTTTGATCTTGTGCATCCCGGGTTTGTTTTTTTAATCGGTAAACACACCATTTTTTTTCTTTATTTATTGGTGCATTGTAATCATACATCTTGATGTGTTTCAGGGTGATAAAAGTATACATGCACACATCAGTCAGTTAGCCCTCCCCCAATTCCCACTCTCATTCCCTCCCCCTTCCCTCCTTCTCGTGCTCAGCATAGTAGTTGACTTTGATAAGTGTGTGTATGTACACCCTGTGCATTAGGGAAAACACACCAATTTAAGTGGTAAAACACACACAACACAAAATGTGTTGTTTTAGCTATTTTCAAGGGTACAATCCAGTGGCATTAAGTACATCCACATTGTTGTGCAACTGTATTGTTTATATTTTTAATTTTCTGTATATTACAGTGTTTTTATACTTTTATTGGTGCATTGTAATTTTACATCATAGTGAGATTCAAAGTGATACCTTCATACATACATACATCACTTGGTGTACTTCCATCTGAAAACTCTCTCTGGCTGGGGAGAGGATGCCTCTCCTCAAGCTGGCTAGTACTTAGAGACAGCAAAGGGCTCAGCTGGGAGCACATCTTTGATACACAACAGTGCTGACCAGTCTAGAGACATGCGTCCTCTATCAGCCCCATGTGCCCAGAAAGCACATATTAATTCTTCCATTTTAATCTCCCAGGGCCAGGGACCCTCCAACTAGAGACTGCTCCTTCGACATGCAGCCTGTTGAAGTTATTCCAGCTAGCCGATCCTAAACTGTCCACCCTGCCATGGCTTTCCTGCTGAAACCCCAATAAAGGCCAGGCCCAGGCTCTCCCCTCCCTCCTGCACCTTCCACCTCCTGACGAAAGCATGTGGCCCTGTATGTGTGCTGGGCCTTGCCGCCCTGAGCCTCTCCTGTGCTTCCTCTTGTAAACACACTTGACTAACCCTAGTATAAACAAAACAAAACAAAAACAACAACAATAAAAGACAGCAACCATCACTACCATCTGTCCCTAAACTGAAACTCTGAACTCAGAACTCATTAAACAATAGCTTCCTCTAACTAATCCTGCATTTTTAATGAGAGGCTGTCTGATTCATGGGATATAAGGCAATGAATGAATGATGTGACAGGTGATATTCTGGAATTCAGATACAGAGGCTGGTGGAATTTATTCTCCCCCTCTCCTTTTTTTTGCGGTACCGGGGATTGAACCCAGGGGCATTCTACCTCCGAGCTATACCCCCAGCCCTATTTTTATTCTTTATTTTGAAACAGGGTCTCACTAAGTTGCAGAAGGCCTCACTAAGTAGCTGAGGCTGGCTGTGAACCCAGATCCTCCTGTCTCAGCCTCCCAAGTACTGGGATTACAAGCATGCGCCACCAGGCCCAGGTCATCCCCCTCTTTTTATTTTTATTTTTTTGCATATACTACTAATATATTTTCGGTGAAAAAAAATACCAAGTGCTAATCTTATGAGTCAAATGAATTTTCATTCCTTAGGGCACGCCCTCTCAACAGGGCTTTGCAATGAATATAGAGCTTGTGAGCTTATAATGGGGCACAGATGAGAATCAGTGCTATTTTAGGGTTGTCTTGAAGCAGCCTCCCATGGAAAACTTTATCTTGATACTACCAGGGGCTGTTTGTGTAAACTATTTTTGGATCTATAATGCAACTACAAAGTAGGTTCAGAACATTAGAGCAAACGAGGACTTTATTTGGTTGACCACTGAAATCATCTGCGGGGTTTTATACTATTCTGACGCCTTGCTCTCTTGCTTTCTCCCTCAGAGACTCGGACCTGTGTGTGTGTGTGTGTGTGTGTGTGTGTGTGTGTGTGGTACTGGAGATTGATCTCAGGGGTTCTCTATCACTGAGCCACATCCCCAGCTCTTTTTAATTTTTATTTTGAGTCAGGGTCTTGCTAAATTGCTGAGACTGGCCTCTAACTTGCAATCCTCCTGCCTCAGCCTCTTACATAGCTTAGATTACAGGTGTAAGCCATCACACCCGGCAGGTAATGGGGTTTCTTTTTTGTGGGATTTCTTTTGTGGGGATTGAACCCAGAGGCATTCTACCTTCGAGCTACACCCCCAGCCCAATTTTATTTCTTATTTTGAAACAGGGTCTCACTAGGTTGATTAGAGTCTCACTACCTGCTAAGGCTGTCCTCAAACCTGCAATCCTTCTGTCTCAGCCTCCCAAGTACTGGGATTACAAGCGTGTGCCACCATGCCTGGCTATGGGGTTTATTAAAGCCCCCCAGGTGATTCTAATGTGCAGCTAAGTTTGAGAACCACAGTTTTAAAACGTTACCTGAAACTTGAAATAGTTTCAAATTATTCATTTATCACACTTAAAAACAAAAGACCCTCTTAAGCCTAGTCAAACAAATGACTGGGCTTCCAGAGTTCAGTTCTTGATCATTAATATACAATCTGATTTTCTTCTGGAAATTGAATCCTATGGAGAAAGCAGCTGACATTTATTAAATACCTACTGTGTGCTTGGCATGGGGCTAAGAAATTTATGTCATATTCTATGTGATCTTTATACAATTCTGCAAAGTATTATTATTTCCAATTTATTTATTTAATTATTTATTTTGTACCAGAGATTGAACCTGGTCATTCTACCACTGAGCTATATCCCCAACCCCTTCTATTTTTTATTTTGAAACGGACTTGCTTAGTTGCTGAGGCTGGCCTCGAACCTGCGATCCTTTTGTTGCAGCCTCCCAAGTACTGGGATTACAGGAATGCACCACCATACCCAACCAGTCTCATTTTGCTTTAAAATTTTTAATTTTAAACTTTTTTTCTTTTTTTTTTGGTACTGGGGATTAAACCCAGGGCCTTGCACATGCTAGGCAAACATTCTACCACTGAACTACATTGTTGGTCTCTTTAAATTTTTATTTTGAGATAGGGGTTCACTAAATTGCCCAGGCTGGCCTTGAATTTGTGATTGTCTAGCCTCAGCCGTTTGAGCAGCTGGGAATATAGGCTTGTGCCACCACACCCATCTTTATTATTCCCATTTTAGAGAGGAGGAAACCAAGACTTAGAAGATTCATTACTCTGCCTAAAATCACACCCTGGGTAAGAAGGGAGCGAAACTGCAGTAGTGGGACAACAAACTTCCCTTTTAGCCATCACACACCACTGCCTTCTCTATAAAAAGCCTTTCATGTAAAGTTTCACACAAAATTCACAAGTGACTGTCTGAATTGGGTTTGTAGGAGACCTCTCTTCAGAGTTGTCAGGAAGACTTATGGATATCACTATTTTTGTTTATAGAGTGAAAAACTGTGCCTCTCCCTAAGTAGCTGTTTGGCTTTCTCTGAGGCTTCTTATCCACAGCTAAATTACAGGCATCACTAGTTATGTTTATCTGCCTTCTGAATAACATTAGGGTGTCCTGGCTATCGACTTTGCACAGTTCTTTTTTTTGTACTCGGGATTGAATCCATGGGCATTCTACCTCTGAGTTACATCCCCAGCCCCATTTTATATTTTGTTTGGAAACAGAGTCTTGCTAGGTTGCTGGCAGTCTTGCTATATTGCTGAGGATGTCCTCGAACCTGCAATTCTCCTGTCTCAGCCTCCCAAGTATTGGGATAACAGGCATGTGCCACCATGCCTAGCTTACAATTAATTCTTTTGTGTGTGTGTGTGTGTGTGTGTGTGTGTGTGTGTGTGTGTGGCACCCAGAGGCAGTCTATCTCTGAGCTACACCCCCAACCTGATTTTATTTCTTATTTTGAAACAGGGCCTCGCTAAGTTGCCGAGGCTGGCTTTGAACCTGCAATCCTCTTGTCTCAGCCTCCCAAGTGCGGGGATTACAAGCATGTGCCACCACACCCAGCTACAATTAATTTCTAAAACAAACAAACAAACAAACAACTTTTGGGGGGTAGATTATTTTCCAGCTATAAAAGACTTTTAAAGAAACCACTAGAGCATGGACAGGGCTCCTGGATGAGTGTGCTCTTTGCCTTGTGTTTCTCAGAACTGAGAAGAGAAGTTAATGCTAAGGGTTAGAGCTCTGGGCCTGTATATTCCAGGATGGTGGCTCTTATTGTTGAGAAACTGATGGGCGCTATGAGGCATCTACCCAGGATTCATGCAAACGCATCATTTTGTAAATGATTTTAGAGAGATCCATGTGCTGGCCATGGAGCATGAGTCAGGAAGCCTGGTCTAGAGGAAGTTTCAGCCTTCCTGAAATGTACTTTCCCTCCCTGATCCCTCCCATCACAACATATGTCCCAATTTCAGGATACGTAAGTCTATTTTGGGGTAGGGACAATTTTAGGCAGCAACATACTCCTAGAAAAATGGAGCTTGGTACACCTTGCTGATGTAAATTGAGCACAACAGACCTGAGCTCAAGATCAAGATGGGGAGTGGTGGTCAGAGACTTCAAAACAGAGGGCAGGAGAAGCTGGGCAGGCAGACCAAGTTGCAGATTAACCGGGTCTTAAGCCTCCAGCTGGAAAGAGATTTGTTGACTGCATTCCTGAAACACTGTGTCTCAACATTTCTATTGTTGTATTTTTTAAACGTAATATTGTGATGGGCTCCTGACCCGCCAAAGAAGAAAAACACCATCTTGAAAAGTTGTTTTCTTTAAGCCAAGGAACTGGCCTAAACAATCTGAAACAGCAATGAGGATCCATTAGACCACGGATGTGTACACAAATTCTCTTTTGGAAAAAGGACTATGGTTCTTGCTGAATACATTTAAAAAACCAGTGTAATTGTGTTTTTATAATCACCATTATATAGTATCAAATGGCAAAAGAAAATGTGTCCATTGAAAACACTCATATAGAGAAGCATTCTCTTAAAAGTAATGTGTATTAAAACTACCTCAATAATCCCAAACACATCATTAATGATGCCAGAGTGACAAAGGGCCTTCTAGTGGTTCACGGACATTCACTTAAGATAAAAATATCACCAGGCAAAGTTCATTGGATTTCTCTTTCACCCTACTTGAATTATTATATTTTGCATGTATGTAATTGGCCAACTTCACATCAGTTTTTTTACCCTTCATCTTTGTTACATGTCACATAAGGAATACCAGGAATGAACAGGAAACTCCAGTATTGTTTACTTCACTTTGTTCTTTACTGCAAAGATCAGATTTCCACTAATCAGATTTACCTAGAAATTATAACCCTAAAGAATTTGCGAAGATGAAGACATTTTTAGAATGAGTCAATGGTTTGATCTTGAAATTTTAGAACTGAATAAAGTACATAAGCACTTTATCCTAATGGCATGTGGAAAACAGTTTAAAATGACCACCAGCTATCCACAACTGGAAAAGTGGTGAGAAAGTGGCTTGATATGGGTTGGAAACTGAGCCCCAAGCAGCATTTGAGACAAGAATAGTGTTCTCATATGGTTCCTGTGCTCTGTTCCATTTCAGGAAGAAAAAAAAGGTTTCTATTTATCACTGTGAGATGATGACAACAGTTGATAAACATAAGGAGGAATTTATTAATTTATACAATACCCCTTTAGTGAATAAACAGTTTGGAATATGTTGTTGGTCTCATGCATGATTTTATATCGGATAGGCAAAATAATGTCATTTCCCAAATATGCTTTCTTTTTTTTTAATCACTAAAGAAATGTTTTATGTGTACTGACAGAAGATTTTATGTGTGAGGGGTAATCTGATTATTTCTTACTTTAGGTCAGCATTTACATTAGCCAATACCCTAAAATCTCAGTCTCAGCTGTTTATTTACTAAGTCTGCAGGGGGAGGGGGGACCACACACTTGTACTCAGCCTAGTCCCATTGAGCTGACATGGAGAAAAAGATCTTTGCTGCTTTATTTTTAAAGTTAACAAGTTGCAATTAAGAGACAAAATATCTATAATGCCTTCACAATTCCCTTGTGTCACTCCTGAGATGAGTACATTCTCTTCCACAGTATTATAGTTAAGTACACAGTGTTGGTGCCTTGACTGCCTGGTTTTCAATCCCAGCTCCACTACTTACTAGTTGTGGGACCTAGGGGAGTTATTTGCCTCATATATACAATGGGAATCATAATATCCTCTATTTTAACCAGGAGTGGTGGTGCACACTTGAAATCCCAGTACTTGGGAGGCTAAGACAGGAGGATCGTAGATTTGCGACTAGCCTCAGAAACTTAGTGAGGCCTCCACAACTTAGTGAGACCCTATTTCAAAATAAGAAATAAAATAGGGTTGGGGGTGTAGCTCAGAGGTAGAATGCCCCTGTGTATAATCCCCAGTACCACAAAATAATAATAATAAATATCCTTTATTTTATAAGTTGTGAAGATAATAGGTTAATGTAAGACCTAGTGCTCAAAAACCTTAGTCTTTTTGGTGTTGATAATAACAACACATGAGGTTGAACCTGAAGTCATTTAAGGGTGCTGTGTGTTTTTTGTTTTTTACATTCTGAGTTGTGGTTTCCAAATATTAGAGCCCTAGACTGGCATCCTTGGTGGAAACAGTAACTCCACTCTTCCCATCCCTGGGCCATTGACTGATATTTGTAGTTCTAGGTTTCCTAAATCCTCCCTCCGCCTCCACTGCTAGCCTGCTGTGGAATAGAGTGATGTCCCATTGATACAGCTGTGAGCTCTCCTTGCTGTCCAGTGGTCTGGTCCACTTTTTGAGGGACAAAGAAAGCAGTTCCTGTTATCATGAGGAAGGAATGGGCAGAGATGGGCTGGATGGCTATTTTCTGGGATACAAGGAATAAAATTAGTTGGAATATTTCGGTAAGTATCTCTCCATTGATGAATAGATAATATTCTGGATATGTTGGGTTAACTGAAATATGTAATTAAAATTAATTCCATCTGTTTCTTTTGACTTTTTGTTCTGTGGCTTCTAGAAGAATCTAAAACTCCATGTGTGGCTCAAGTTGTATTTCTATTGGACTGTGTGCACTCTGTTGGAGAAATTGAATTTCTGGAGGTAACAATAAGCCTTTGCTTCATCTTATAGTGCCTCCAGTTAAGATATGTGCAAATAATTCCTACCTTGGGTGGGAGATTGGTGTAGGCCATTTCTGACCACAATTTTAGTGTGGGCCAAGTAGAATAAAAGGACCTGGGGGGCAGGTGGAGAAGCACACCCTGGAGCATACACCAAACATTCTGAAATGGTAGAATGTATGAACCAAGCAGTAGTCATGAGTTTTGACTTGTCCGATCAGCCCTCGAGAAATAACTTAAATCAGAATAGTGCAGTACTTCAGAAAGTTTAAAGTGCTCCACAAAGGAGAGTACTAACAGTTTTTACCAATAACCTACTGACAAAATAAAATCAGTCAATGGCCAATGTAGACTTGTAGACTTTCTTTTCTTTTTTTTTTTTTTGCAGTACTGGGGATTCTACCTAGGGGCATTCTAGCTCCAAGCTACACCTCCAGCCCTATTTTTTTATTCTTTATTTTGAAACAGGGTCTCACTAAATTGTGGAGGGCCTCACTAAGTAGCTGAGGCTGGCTGCAAACCCAGATCCTCCGGTCTCAGCCTCCCAAGTACTGGGATTACAAGCGTGCGCCACCATGCCCGGCTTATAGACTTTCTTATTAAGAGATAACTTGAGACTTCAACTTTCTGCTTGGTGCCTCCTGGATTTATCTATCATTCTGGCTATGATACCATGGCAAGAAGTCAGCTTGGCTGGCTTTCTGATTAGGTTCATACTGGGATTTTCTCCTCCTCTTTGAGAATTTTTGCCATGAATATATGCTGAAGGAAGTCTAGAAAATATTTTGCTGAGAACGTCAATCTTAAAGTGTGGCTTGGTGGAGATAAAGACCCCTCATAATCTTCATCTGCCCCCCCCCCGTTAACAGGCAATCAAATAAAAACACAGCTTTGAAGCAAATCTCCTACTCCTCCTTCCCTTCTAACCAGACTTCCGGCCTTCCTTCTTTTGGCAAATCTGGAACTGCCCCTTGCCTAATATTAAATGAGGAAAGGGGAATCTATACTATCATACATTTAAAAAATCAACATATAGCAATGATAGAGTCCTCATGATAAAAGGAAAATGTACGTGAAAACAGAAGAACCTGTTGAAAATCACTGCCTTTAATTTGAAAAATATAGTTTATGTAGTGGGGCAGTCACGGTCAAAGGGAGACCTTTTCCTTCCTGCTTGCTTCCTCTGCTTGGCTCACTGCTGGGGTTGCACTTAACCAGGACAGCACCCATGCCAGGACCTGGGCTCTTGCCCTTGGGTGCCCCAGGGATCCCCACTCTCCCTTCCCAGAGATGGACCAGGTGTCCCCCACATGTAACTTTGTGCTCATAAAGTGCATAGCAATAAAATGAAGAGCAGCTGTGTAATGTCCCTGACAGTGACATCAAGAGGATACTTTGTAACTGGTTCCAAAATGCCTCCTCTGGAGGGATGCAAAAGTGTAGCAAGGAGTTCCTCTAGCAACTGTCTTTTCCTCAAGCACTCTCCTTATGGTTAGCTTGGTGTTATGAATTTTCACAGCCACAAAGAAAATCGAATACATAAAGTAGGAAACCTGTATGCCAGCTGTTTGTTGAACGCTTAGGACAAAAACTGAAAGCTCTGAACTTCCACAACAGGGACCCTCTTCACCTGGTTCCATTTTTCAGTGACAGCTGGAATGCTTTGGGTTGGGAACTACATTTGGCCAGGGAGAAACAGAGGACAAAGTAGTACTTATGGGTGGGTTTATAGGACAGCGAACTGCAGCTCCAAGTAGTCGGATAATAACAACAGCAACCATCCTAAGGTGGAAGGGGCTGTCTCTTCTTCAGTTACCAGCCAAGCTAGCCAACGGTGGGAGAGGGACAGTGTAGAGGGGCTTGCAACTCTAGAATAGGGGCTGGGCTGGTTTAGCAGGAGGACCAGGGGGTACTGTCTTGCCACATGAGAAACGCTAGCTTAGCTACGCCTATATGTCAAATTGGGGGGGGGAGATTGGGGTAAAGGTGAAAAGCAAGAGGGGACGGCTATAGATCTTCATAAATTAGGACATTTTTTTTCAAGTTGCAAAAGGTTTGTAGGGTGGAGGAAAGGGTGAGCGTTCCAGGGGAGTGTAGGAGAAAGTTGTGCAGAACTGGGCTGTGGAAGCAAGTGAGCGACTTACTGTGAAAGGCAAGGAGCAGACGGCGAAGGTGATGGTCATAATAGCCAGGAGGATGAGGTGGTCGGCCTCCTCCGCCATGGACATCCTCTCCCCTCTCCTGCGGGGCCCAGGGCCGCCCCGGCCGCTGCCCGAGGAAGGTCCGCAGCGGCTTCTCAGGCCTCGGCGGTGCATGCGGATGAGGTTGAGGATGACGCTGAAGTTGCAGGCGAGCACCGCCACTATGAGCAGCAGCAGCACGGTGGCGTAAAGCTGCAGGTAAGCGGTCCGCCCGTGCCGGATGAAGCACCACGTCCCGGGGCAGTACTGGACGTACTGCCCGTAGTCCAGCAGGGGCAGGGAGCAGAAGAGCAGGGACACGGCGTAGATGACGGGAAGCACCGCCAGGCCCGCGCGGCGCGAGAAGTGGCGCTGGTAGAAGTAGGGATGCCCGAGGGCTAGGTAGCGCTCCAGCGCCATGGCGAAGAGCATGAGCATCGTGGCCAGGCTGAAGAAGGTCATGGAGAAGGCGAAGTAGGTGCACACGCGGCTCTCGGGCGCCAGGGCCACCAGGGTCTGGTTCCGCGCGTACGAAGCCAGCACCACCGGGCTGATGAGGCAGGTCCCGAGCAGGTCGGTGAACACCAGCTCGGTCACCAGCACGTGGAACAAGGAGATGGAGCTCCTGCCGCCGGCGCTGCGCCCGGGGTCCCCCCGCCAGCGGCGAGCCAGCAGCGCCAGCGCGATGAGGTTGCCCAGCACCCCGGCGGAGAACATCACCGAGCTGATGGCTGGGCTTTCGCCCGAGAGCAGCCACTGTCGAGCCTCGCAGTCCTCGGAGCCCGAGTCATTGGACGCACCGCCCATGGCGGGGTGCGTGGAGCAGAGACGCGCCCTCCGGTCCGGGCCGGTACCTGGAAGGAGGGTCTGAGAGCCCGAGCGCAAGACCCAGAGGGAAACGCGGAGGGGAGGGCCCGACAGCCGGAGCCCCCTCGCGGCCCCCAGCACGCGCCCAGGGCAGCCTCGCCCCGGGTCTCCCGCCGCGCACCCAGTGGCCGCTCGGCCGCCACATCCGGCCGCCCTCGAAGCTCAGGCGCCCGGCCGCGCTGGCCCGCCGCGAGCCCCACCGACAGCCGCGGCCGCCCCCGCCCCGCACCGCCCGGGGGCGGGCCCAGGCCAGGGCCGCGCGGAGGGAGCGAGCTGCTGCGCGTCCTCCGCCCAGGCTGCGGGTCTGGGGCGGGCCGGCGGGGGTGGGTAGGGCGGGGGTCCGCTCCTCCCCGCGCAGGGCAGAGCAGGGCAGGGCAGCGCAGGGCAGCGCAGGGCAGGGCAGCGCAGGGCAGCGCAGGGCAGGGCAGCGCAGGGCAGCGCAGGGCAGGGCTGGGCGCCCCGGAGCTGCCGGCCCGCCGAGCCGCGTCCCGCTCCCGCGGGGTCCGGAGCGCCGAGCCGCGGGGCCGTCGGACCTGGGCTGGGAGGCGGTGCGGGCGCTTTCGAGGTGTGAGCAGAAGGCGCCGAAGGCGACCCGCGAGCGAAGCGGCTCACCAACACTGAGAAGTTAGGAGGACCCGGCCCAGTGACATGAACCGGGGAATTAGACACCAAAGACGCTGGAAGGAAGACCAATACACTTAAAAAAAAAACATTCCAAGGAAGATACGCTACGAGGGCGGGGCAAAAATTGGGAGGAAGTGCAAAGCAAGCCTGTCCATCCCAGGAACCAAACCGCTTGGCCTGGGTTACCAGCATTTCGCTGTTCCTATGTCAACACCATAACGAATAACCACTTGTTTAAGCAACCTTAAAAAAAAAGGAATGTTCCTTGTAATTGTGTAGAATTGTTTGTGGCCAGAGCTTGAGAACCACTGCGCTTCATTGTTCTCTACTCCAGCTCAGTCTTGTAAGAAACCGCTGATCTGTTCTCTAGCCATGAATCGTTCCCACTGGGAGCTAACCATGCAGGGCCTGTTGCTGGTAGTGGGTTGGTAACTGGACAATTTCAGAATGGAGCTGACAAACGTGGTTGCTAACACCTATTGTCATGATCACAGACTCATGAAAATGTGCTGATATTTTAAACAAAACAAAAATCCAGTTTGAGAGATAATGTGAGTAATTATATTATTTGGGGAACAAAGAAGCCCTGAGAGCCAGTAGGATGTGCTGGGGACTGGCAAGAGAGTCATCATGTTGGAGGACAGGGAAGCCTGCTTGCTACAGAGCACACCTTGCGACAGCTGCTTGCTCTCTTGAGTCTGGCCTGGAGACTGGAGGACTGCACAGCGGATTCCCAGTAAGACAGGCCCAGCACAATTCGCTGGATCACCTGAAAAGCCTCCAGGTCTATCTTCACATATCAGCAGCCACTACCTCAACCCTGAAGTTTGCAGGGCATGGATCCCAAAGGAAGAGAATCTTAGCCCCCACAGATTCCTTTCAGGCTATAAACTGTAGGTCAGTAACATCTTATTACCCACCTTTGCCACCCCATGGTGACTACTCTCCCATCTCAACCTTATTCCATCTCACCCCAAGCCACAGGGAAACTATATGAGTCAAACTTGTTTCCCAGTGGGAAAACACTGCGAATTTGCATTACAGCATAATTCTGCACTGCAGTTTTACCATTAAATCAAGGATTCCCCACCCCCAGTACTGGGAGTTGAACCCAGGGGATTCTACCTCTGAGCTTTGACCCCAGCCTTTTAAAAGAAAGTTTTTTTTTTAATTTTTGAAATAGGGTCTCACTAGGTTGCTGAGGGTCTTGCCAAGTTGCTAAGCTGGCCTTGGACCTGCAATCCTCCTGTCTTAGCTTCCCAAGTACTGGAATCACAGGCATGGACCATTGGATCTGTCTTTTTTTTTTTTTTTTTTTTTTTTTGCGGTACCGGGGATTGAACCACAGGGGTGTTCTACCTCCACACTACACCCCGGCCCTATTATTTATACTTTATTTTGAAACCAGGTCTCATGAAGTTGTGGAGGACCTCACTAAGGAGAGAGGGGGGGGAGGAGAGAGAGACAGAGAGACAGGGAGAGAGAGAGAGCTGAGGCTGGCTGCGAACCCGGATCCTCCGGTCTCCACCTCCCAAAGTACTGGGATTACAAGCGTGCGCCACCACGCCCAGCCCTGGATCTGTCTTTAATAAAGGATTTTTGAGAATTTTCACTGTGCTTGTTTTCCAAATGTTTTTAATGCCTTTTCTGTTTTCATAAACCCCCTTATAAGCAAAACCTATTGTTGAATCTTTCCTATTTGTCTCTAACTTTCCTTTGGATAGGACCTGGTTGCAGGCCTGCCCCTGACTATAATGGGTACCAGAGCAAGAGTGTAATTGGAGGTCCTTACCCCATACCCTTTCTCCCTTCTCTTGTAATCTTTACCTCCTAGTTTGTCCTGTGCTATGAGAAGACTTGCATGGAGGTGTGTGGACAACCTAGTCCCTGATGACCAGGCATTGTCCACATCCCTTCCCAAAAAATCCACTCCTTAGACTTGTGGATATGCATCCCAGGCACACAGTTGGGTGAGTAGAACTGGGGAAGATGTCTGCATGGAGCCCTGGACTTGAGCTCTGGGCCAACATGTAAGCAGGAAATTCCATGATCTCAGGTACATGGATGGTGGTCTACAACGGAGGTGGCCTGGAATCTGGGTGAGTAGTGCCTCCCCTGTGGGGAGGTATGTAACAAGAGGACCAGAGTGGGGCTCTGTAAGTCTTGGGGGCTCGTATCCTATTACTGTGCTACATTGTTCAGCTTTATTTGCTGACAAACATTCAAGTTAACTCTTCTAGTTGGATATCTGACTAGAAAATTAACCCTTCTAGTCAGACATTTGACTAGAAGAGTGAATTAGTTTGCCATTCCTAGTTCCTCAACTAGACCATCAGATCTGTTCCTATAAATCCAAGTCTTGACTTATTTTGTACTTTAAACGCTACTTCTTCCCTTTTCTAATTTTAGTGTCAGTACTGTCATACAATTTCGGTTCACAAAGAACCTAGAATTTCTTAACAGAAAACAGAATAACACCCTCCATTCTAGAATTGAGCCATAAAACTTTGCTAACTTTTAGTTCCTGTTTGTGAGGCCATTGTATTTGGGGAACACCATGTGGTGGTCAATTGTATGTGCCAACTGTACTAGGCCATGGTATGCCTAGATAGCTGGTTGAGCAGTCTCTGGGTATGTCTGTGAGGGTGCTTCTGGAAGAGATGAGCATTCAAGTTGCCAGCTCAGTGAAGCAGCTGGCCCTCCTCAATGCGGTGGGCCTCATCCAATCTGTCGGGTGCCTGAATAGAACTAAGACGGAGGAGGAAGGTTGAATTCTCATCTCCAGCTGGGACACTGGTCTTCATTTGACCTTTGCATTCCTGCTTCTCAGGCCTTCAGGCCCAGACTAGAATCTTCACCATTGGTTTTTCAGTTATGATACCCCTTTAGACTACTGGTGGACTTGTATATACAGTCTTATGTCACTTAATGACAGGGGTACATTCTGAGAAAGGCAGATTTATGGTTGTGTAGACATTGTGGAGAGTACTTACACAAACTAAGATGGCTACAATGTCAGTAGGCAATAATCTTACAGAACCACCATTATATATAGAATCCATTGTTGACGGACCTAAACATTATGTGGCACATGACACACACATATACAGTCATAGTGTGTATATATTTACACACACACACACACACACACACACACACACACACATATATATTATGGCTATATATACCTGGATATACACATGCACACACACACACATACATATCCAGTTGGTTTGGTTTCTCTGGAGAATACTGACTAATATACACGTCTTAAAGTCTAAAATTCATAGTTTTCATTTATCCATAAACTCAAAGAAGGACTTTGGAAGGCAGGTCACTGTAGGGCATTCTTCAGAAGAGAGCCAAGATAAACATGAAGGAAAAGAGAACTACATGGGGAGAAAGCCAACATTAATTCTTGTTCGTGGCTCTGTCCATGTTATTAGCCTCTTTAAAAAGACTAATTTAAATCTTTATGATTTCTATGCATGTATAAATACATTTTTCCCCAAACCGAGTTCTAAGAACACTATCTGTGACCTGTAATATCCTGGACAAGGGTTATACCACTTCCTTTCAATAAACAGAAGCCACTAAAAAGGACAAAGGATTTTTTGAAAGTACACAGTGAGAGTCCACTGCTCACAGGAAGGAGGGGTATCTACTTTTTCTCACATATTTCTAGGTTGGATGCTAGCGGAGCTGCCCTGACCCAGGCTCTTTCTGTCCTCCAGCCCTGTTATTCCTTGGATACTGGCTTGGTGTCTCCATGCTCTTCCTCATGATGTTACCAGCAGCTGTACCAGTCAAGATTCAACCAGAGAAACAGGACCATGGTGATAAAGAATGTGGAATTTATTATTATGCACTAGGTCTGCATTGCCCAATATGCTAACCATTAACCACGTGTGGCTATTTAAATTAATTAAAATTAAATAAGAGTAAAATTTGAGTTTGTCAATTGTAGCAGGTACATTTCAAGTGCTCAATAGCCTTATGTAACTAATGGCTATCCTATTGGGCATCTCAAATATAAAACACTTCCTTCCTCACCGAAGTTTTATAAGACGGTGCTGTCTTAGACCCTACACGATGTGGGAGCTGGTGGAAGGGTATATGCAAGGCTGTTTGTTGTCTTTGGTTCCTTTGTCGAGTTTGAAGTTCACTATAGACCAGCCAGAAGGACAGTCAGGGTAGAAAACTGGAGGTGGGTGAGTGCAAGAACAGATTGGAACATGTGAGGACAAACTGATATCCTGAGTGACCCACGTCTTTGAGCTCACACTGGATCTGCATGTGTCTCACTACCTCCAACCTCAGCGTGTCAGTGTCCTGCAGAAGCTGGTCTCTTCACAGATCTGCAGATGCACATGGCTTAGGACTTGAAGGAGCCAAAAGAGGAGATGTGGTGGGAACTGGAGGAGCTGCAAGCCTGTGTGCTGCCCACGTAGCAAGGTGAGCCAGCAGAACAGTGATCGTATATGAGAACTGCCAATGTGCCTGCGGCCTTGCACTCTCCTTCACAGCATAACCACCACGGAGGCTGCTTCGTTGCTCTCTTCCAGATCTCATGCAGCATATTCCTTGTGACCAGCACTGACCTGCAGCTACGCAAGGATTCTGGAAAATGTTTCCAGCGTGGCTCGGTTGACACATACAAAGCTACCACACAGACCCACGGGTTCAGCTGTCAATCTGTTGAAGTCAGGGGAGGAGAGACGACAGCACCAGTGAGCTTGATCTCTCTTGTGCCTGTTTCTTTCATTGGGAAAGCAAAAGGCTTTCTAGAAACAACCCAACCTACTTCCATTCATGTCTCAGCCAGAATTTGGTAATATTGCCAACCCTTAACTCCAAAGGGGCTGACAAAGGGGATGTTGAGCTTTTCCAGCCTCCTCTAGAGTAGAGGCAAAGGAAAAGGGGCTGGGAGTGGCTGTTAAATTCATCAACCAAGGGTCTACTGCAGATCTGCATTGCGCATTCCCCATCACTTCCATCCTTATGCCGGAAGAGACGTTCAAGAACACCTCGTCCAAATCCTTCATTTGCATGTGATGAAACTGAGGCATAGAATGGGAGAGCTGCTTACCCAAGGACACACAGAGCTAGTGCAGTATGTCTAGGAATCTAGCAGCCAGACCATCTTATTTACCTACTGTTCAGAAAGTAGCACATGGCAAGACACCCATCCTCAGCACTAGAACTCACTGGCAAGTCACTGGACAAAATTTAGATGTTACTTTTTGCCTAACAGATTAGTAAAGTTTGAAATTATTGCAATGCCCAGTTTGGTCAAGGATAGAGAGAAATGGGTTCACTGTTAGTGTAAGTGGGCGTAAACTTTTCTGGTGGAAAATTTCTGTTGTTAAAAAGTTTGAATATGCTTCAGCCCAGAAATGATGGCATAGAAATAATCTGCCCTACGAAGACATATCTGATAAGTACACGAAGATGTATTTGTGTAGGTGTGTGTATAGCAACACACATATACGTACATAGCCATTAATGTAAAATTATATGCATAAGTATTTGCATAGTGCAGTATCTAGAAAGATGGGCAATAAATTATTATTGGTACTTTCTCTGGGTAGGTAGTGCTTTCTTTTTCTATACTTGTCTGTTTTGATTAATTTTCTATTATGTTATATTACCTTTATATTAGGAAATGCAAGGAAGCTGCTTTTTTCTTAGAAAAATATTATGATTGGAGGACACATTCTTTTCTATTTGGTGAAAAGCAGGGAATTAGATGCTAATAAGTTAAATTCTCTCCCGGTTCTACTCTGCAATGAGGGGAAAGGTCTTGCCAGGTGTTTGAGGCTGATCAAGAAGACTGAAAACACTACCCTTAACATTTTTCACAGGGGGTTTTCAACTGTTATTCTTATTTGAAGGTTGGAAATCATCACACATTAGCACCATTTTCAACTTATTTTATTAGTACATTGTAATTACACATCATAGTGAGGTTCGATGTGTTATAAAAACATACATGCACATAGCTCCTTGTGTGTTTCCCTCCATTCCCATTCTGCTTCCCTACACAAGTTAGTGAAATTGATAGTATTACCTTCATATATTGCCACAGTAATATTTAAACTGTTTCCTTCTTCAATCCTCCCTCTTCCCCCGTCTCCCTCCCATAGCCCCCTTCCACTATTCTACACGTTTCTCTCTGCATTAAAGTCCCTTATGTTTCCTGTGTCCTCTCTTGCTTCCACATGTGTGAGAAAACATACCACCCTTGACTTCTGAAACTGACTAACCCATTTTCCTACAAATGGCATATTTTGTTCTTCTTTATGGCTGAGTGGAATTCCATTGTGTGTATATACCACATTTTCTTTATCCATTCATCTGTTGACAGACACCTGGGTTGGTTTCATAATTTAGCTATTGTGAATTGCACTGCTATAAACGTGGGTATGCATGTATCACTGTAGTATTCTGACTTTAATTCTTTTGGAAAGATACCGAGGAGTGGTATAGCTGGGTCATATGGTGGTTCCATTCCTAGCCTTCTGAGGAACCTCCAAACTGATCTCCATAGTGGTTGTACTAACTAACACTCCCACCAACAGTGTATGAGTTCCTATTTTCCCACATCCTCACCAGCATTAGTTTTTGTTTGTATTCCTGATGATTGCCATTCTAAGTGGAGTTAGGTGGGATCTCAGTGTAGTTTTGATTTGCATTTCCCATACAATTGGCCAATAAATATATGAAAAATGGTCAACATCACTAGCAATCAGGGAAATGCACCACTTCTAATAAAATGATGCCTTACCCCACTTCAAGCAGCTACTTTGATGTTAGATTCCTGTATTCCCTTAGTTCATTGTTTAACCCAGTTTTGACACTACTGTCACCAGGAATCCCCTTTTTCATAAAGATGGTTAAAAAAAAGCCAACCAAGCCAGGCATGGTAGTGCACACATAGAATCCCAGTACTTGGGATGCTGAAATAGGAAGATCGAAAGTTTGAAGAAGCCTGGGCAACTTAGTGAGATCCTGTTTCAAAAATAAAATAAAATAAAATAAAATAAAATAAAATAAAATAAATAAAAAGAGCTGGTTCTCAATGGTAGAGCGCCCCTTTGTTCAATCCCCAATACCTCCAAAAGAAAAAAAAAGGCAATCAAAATATCAAAACAATAAAAGAAACTAACTTGTAGAGCTCAGATTTTGAGTGGGATAAATATGTTTATTTATTTATTTATCCACGCCCGGCCTGGATAAATATGTTTAAAGAATTAGAGAACTTGTGAGTGAGCAGGTAGGAAATCTCAGTTAAAAAAAAAAAAAGAACCAGCCAGGCATGGTGGCACACACTTATAATCCCAGTACTTGGGAGGTGGAGACTGAAGAATCTGGGTTCACGGCCAGCCTCAGCTACTTAGTGAGGCCCTCCGCAACTTCGTGAGACCCGGTCTCAAAATAAAGTATAAAAAATAGGGCCGGGGGTGTAGCTCGGAGGTAGAACCCCCCCTGGGTTCAATCCCTGGTACCGCAAAAAAAAAAAAGAACCAAATGGAAACTCTAGAATTAAAATTTATAGCAGGTTGGAGGTATCCGAAGAACAAACTTGAAGGTAGTCATATATGGTCACCTTTTCTTCATGTACTATTATTTTTGTGCTCCTGGAGAAAATCCTGCTCTTTCCATAGCATGTATGATGGTTGAGAACCCTTGTTCCCTACCATTTCCCCTGGTTCAGGCATGAGTTTTCTATGCTGTCAGGTCACCCAAACCTTTCTGAGATTTGGGGGTATAGGGCCATATTTTCTGAGAAGGTCCCATGTTAAAACCTAAGCTCTCCTTCCTTCATGGTCTGTGGAAGTGGCTGGGGAGAAGTGGTACTCCTCACCTTCTCTCACCTGGGGCTCCTCAACCTAGAAAGTCACAAGCCCAGAATTGCAGCCTGTGTTCTTCATGTTCTGTTACATTGTCCTTTCTCTGAGACAGGAAGCATAAGAACAGAAGAACACCGTGGCTGCTGCTAAAGCTGAAATGACTGGAGTATCAGGAAGTATTGGGCAAAAAATACATAGGTCAATATTTCAGATTATTATCTGGCTACATTTGCGTTCATGGGGTGTGTGTATGTGTGTTCAAGGCTTGGTGGGACTTATTGCAACCTCACGGGTTGTTTGAGTTTTTTGATAAAGTCTTTGAAAAATCCTAAGTCAATAAAAAGTGCTTTACAAATGGATGGAAGAGTATGATAGTTCTCCTGCCTCAAAGAAAGGCAAATGTACAACACCGCTCATTAGCAGCAGGAGATAGATCAAAGGAATTATTCTGCTCAGTTAGGAAGGCAAACTACCTGTGATTCTAATTTCCTTTTTAAGATGGATAGAGGACAAAGAATATAATGCAATTAGGAATGTTCTGTTTCCTTGGAAAGGTTTGCTTTCAAGGATAGAAACAACTGCAAAGTAGGGAAGCAAATATAACAAAAGCAAGGTGATGGTTATTTAAACTTATTTGTATAAAGTAACAGCTCAATATAGAAATTTTAGAGAAATGGAAGGAAGAAAAAAGTGATCACTCAAAGAGGGTCACTAGACATTTTAATATGCTTCCTTTGATTTTTCTTTCATGTATTGCTTTTTTGTTGTTATTTTCATATAGATGACAATTTTGTATATAGAGTTTCATTTACTGCTTTTCAAAAACTTAACATTAAAAAGAAAAATAAAAAACAACAAAAAACACTTAACATTATAATAGCTTCTATTGCATATGTGTAATAAAGGCCTTAAAATATGCATGTCCCAAGACCCAGAAATTGCATTTCTAGAAATCTATTCTCCACTTATTCACTTAACAACATGAACAAATGAAGGCAGTGAGGCAGTGTGGTGTTTTAAGAGCATGGGCCCTGGAGGCAGATTGCTTTGAATTCAAATTTTAGTCCTGTCCTTAGGCAAGTTTCCTCATCCCCACGTGCCTCAATTTCCTCATCTGTAATATAGGATAATAGCCATATCCTATCACCTCACAGGTTGCAGGTGAACTTGGGGTCTGGCTCACAGGAAGCATTCAGTGGGTGTCAGCTATGATGTGTCAGGCCCTGAGTAATGCTGATATGGCCGCTTCCCTAAGGAAGCTCATAATCAGATGCTTACTTCATCCCCCAAACTAGTAAAGATTTCGTGTACATCGTTCCATTAATCTGTATAACAATTCTATAAGGAGGGTCAGGGATATCCTCAATTTACAGATGAGAAAATTGAGGCTGAAAGGATAAGTATTCGAAGTTGTAAGTTTAAAGAAGTTTCTTTCAGTATTATTTGTAAGGTAGTATTGTGAATTAGCCTAAGTGTCAGTCAAAAGGGAGTTATATAAATACACTACATATATCTTGTCAATAGAATATTGTGCAATTTTTTGAAAATATAGCTCTGCATTTACCAACATGGATAGATGCAAACAATGTTAAATGGATTGAGTCATGAACGCCATGTATAATATGGTTTAATTTTTGTAAAAGTAAACAATTATGCCGGGCGTGGTGGCGCACGCTTGTAATCCCAGTACTTTGGGAGGCGGAGACCGGAGGATCCGGGTTCGCAGCCAGCCTCAGCTTGTGCACACGTGCGCGGGCACGCGTGCACGCTCTCTCTCTCTCTCTCTCTCTCTCTCTCCCTGTCTCTCTGTCTCTCTGTCTCTCCTTAGTGAGGCCCTCCGCAACTTCGTGAGACCCAGTCTCAAAATAAAGTATAAAAAATAGGGCCGGGGGCGTAGCGCGGAGGTAGAACGCCCCTGCGTTCAATCCCTGGTACTGCAAAAAAAAAAAAAAGTAAACAATTATGCCAAGATATATGGTAAGTGGGCTTTTCATTAAAAAATAGATTCGAGTATATACTCCCCACTGTTACTTCTCTTCATAAGTATTAAACTTGCTTATTAAATCCAACTTATTAAAGGCTCAAGGCTCAATTTTAAAACAACAAATGATCATTTTAAGAACTAATGAATATTTAATACCTATCATGTCAATTACGTATTTCTGAGTAACAAACCACTCCAGAATTTAATGGTTTAAAAGAGTCATGTTATTTTTTCATGACCAGTGGGTGCTCCTCTCAGATGGGGTGGATCTTGTGGCTGCAGGCTTCTGCCTGCAGAGTTGTCTCATTGCCTAGCAGGTTAGCCAGAGCCGGCTCCTGTGGTGGCAGGACGTTCCCATGGGGTGAAAGTGGAAACAGGAAGGCCCGGATGTGGAAGTTTTACACCATCACTTTCACCACACTGTGTTTATGAGAGTAAGTCCCAAGGCTGTCCCGGAAAGAAGGAACCAGAAAGCAGACTGAACCTCGTGATGGGGGCAGTGTGGACACAGGGATGGAGGAACTTTGCAGTCATGTTTGCAAGCAATCTGCCATTCCTACTATGAAATCTATTTATGATAGTTATTATATTTATACAATAGTTTCAAGATTAAAGCAAAAAGTATTACCTGCAAAAAATTCCACTCCTGGATCTTTGACAACTGGTAACTAAAGAGGAAGAATTAAACATTATCCAAACTTTCGGTAAGAAATATTTTTTATAGTAACCAAATAGCCTCAATTAATGAGGGCAAGTTCTACTTTATAGAAAAATGTTCACCTACGATGTAGAAAGCATGCGAGAATTAGAAAAAAAATCAACATTCTGTAATACCTATTAAAATTATTGACAGAAGGGACTCCAGACAAAGAAGGAGAAAACTTTAGTTGAGCAAAGAAGGCAACCTAGCTGAGAGAGATGGGAGGGGGGGAAGAGGGAAATACACTAATGCACACGATGTATATACACAAACTTATCAGAGCCAATCACTATGCTGAGCACGGAAAGGAGGGAAGGGGGAGGGAATAGAGTGGGATTTGAGGGAGGGCTAAATGAGCAATGTGTGCATGCATGCTTCTGATACCTTGACACTTATCAAAATGTATAACTACAATGCACCAATAAATGTAATAAAAAAATTATTGACTTAGGCAAGTGTGTCCGATTGATCTTAAAATATGTAAGTAGAGCTGGGTGCAGCAGTACATGCCTGTAATCCCAGTACTTGGGAGGCTGAGACAGGAGGATCACAGATTTGAGGACAACCTCAGCAAGTAGTGAGACTCTCATCAACCTAGTGAGACCCTGTTTCAAAATAAAAAATAAAATTGGGTTGGGAGTGTAGCTCAGAGGTAGAATTCCCCTGGGCTCAATCCCCAGTGCCACACGCACAAAAAAAGTAGGTACATGATTGAGTGGAACTAAACATTCACATAAAACCAAAAGCAACACCATGGAGATCACTTCCTTGTTGCCAGAGGTAAAGGGGGAGTTCATTGTACAGTGAAAAGCTCAGATTGTCCTTACCCTTGCCCTGGAGTGAACCTCAGCAACCAGTTAATATTTATCTTTTCTGATATAACAAAAATGCAACACAAATACAACATCTGTGGTATATTCTAACCATAAGAAATAACTTGAAGCCAGGTGTGGTGGTGCACACCTGTAATCCCAGTATTTGGGAGGCTGAGACAGGAGGATCACAGGTTCAAGGACAGCCTCAGCAAGTAGTGAGACTCTCATCAACCTAGTGAGACCCTGTTTCAAAATAAAAATAAAATAGGGCTGAGGGTGTAGCTCGGAGGTAGAATGCCCCTGGGTTCAATCCCCAGTACCACAAAAAAAAAAAAGAAAAGGAAAAGAAATAACTGAATTCATCAAATCTTTGACTTTAGATTTAAATAGCAGGGGTTGAGGAACAAATAGAGGGTGCAGTTAAGTGACAAGCAGACAAACTCAGAAAGTGGGGCAGCTGGCCAGATCTCCTCAACAAATCATTACAAAGAAGGAGAGTCTGTGAGGCAAAGCAAGGTCGGAACTAGGCTGTGGTTTGAACAAATGAACCATAAAGGACATTTTGAGAACATACTGTGGAAACTCGAATATGGACCAGGTACTAGATGGAATGAAAATAATTGATATGGGAAGTTCAAGACCGAAGTAAAATCAGCAGATAACAAAACAGTATAGAATAACACATGTATGTAAGCATCTTGAAGGATGTACATTGAAGTGTTAATGGTGGTAATTGCTTGGTGGTAGGAATATAGTGTGTTACATCACTTTTGCTTCCCTAGTTTTTAAAATGTAATTTTCTACAATGTACACATCTTTTTGCTGTTGTTGTTGCTGTTGCTGTTGTTCTTAGCTTATTTGTCCTTTTTTTTTTTTTTTGGTCTTTTCTTTTTGATACTGGGGATCAAACCCGGGGTATTGTGCTTACAAGGCAAGTGCTTTGCCACTGAGCTATATCCCAGCCCTCATTTTTTAATAATAATAAATGGTAGTAGAAGTAGGCTGAATGTGCAAAGAAGACAGGTGAGGAGGCCTCCACAGGCAGCTGTGAAGCAAGTGAAGCACAGCACCTCTGTTTTTGGCTAGGGTTCCACAGCTGGGATGGGAGTCCAGGACCATGGCCTTCTATCTCATCTATCAGGCTGCCAAGGGAGAAGATTCCTGAGCAAGCCATCCCCAAATACAAGAGTTTGCTGGGCCATTTCCACCTTTGGATCCTACGAGAAATAATACTACTTGCTACTCCTCTCATCCAGAGAGAAACTAGGACATGGGCTAGTATCTGTATCTGAGAAGATTTTCATTGTTTAGGTCAAGTACCCCCCCAAAAGTTCTCAGGCTCCTACTAGCCCCATCTTTTGCTGTCTTTGTTGTTGTCTGAGTGTATAAAAATGGAGGGAGGAATAAGTACTTCCCAAGGAACTGTGGCTTTTTGTGTTGCTCTTGATTTCAAGTGGCTTTGAGGGAAAACTGGGTTACAGGGAAAGGGATTTTGTACCTTTAATTGATGTTTTTAAATTCCAATCTATCAAATCCAGATGAGAATTTTAGAGTGGACTTAGAGCTAGAAAGTGACTGAGATCAAATGTAACCTGAAGACTGTCCCAAGCTAAACCCCATCTCCATTTGCAGTAGGCATGGCAGGAGAGACCCATTTCAGGCCCCACTGAGGGTCCCTGACCAGGTCAACCTGGATAGACAACTAGTCAAACTAATCAACACTTCAAAGTTACAGATTCTTTCCTTTCCTTTCCTTCCTAAAGTTGGGGAGCTCAACTTTAATGGGATATTAAAAACAAACAATAAATGGGTTCATAGCACTTATTTTGCTATTCCAGGGGAAATTTGTAAGACTGGAATTTCATGTCATTAATATTAGGGCTTGAGAGTAGTTTGCATCCTTGATTTTCTTTTCCTTTTTATCAAATCCCTCTCCACTGGGAACTTCAACTCAAATAGCCAAGTTATGGAACTATCCTAGGTGTCCTTCAACAGATGAATGGATAAAAAAATGGGACATATACACACAATAAAGTTCTACTCAGCCATAAAGAAGAACAAAATTATGTCATTTGCAGGAAAATGGATGGAACTGGAGAATACCATGCTACGTGAGGTAAACCAGACTTGGAAAATCAAGGGCCACATGTTTTCTCTCATATGTAAAAGCTAGAGAGAAAAAAAGGAAAGAAAAAGGACCTCATGAAAATTAGGAGAGAGCCCAATAGAGCAGTGGGAGGGGATCAGGAGAGAAAGGAGGGGAGAAAAAAGGGAGGTATGGGGAAGGAAACAGACCAAATAATGTTATGTACATATGGGAATATATCACTGTGAATCCCACTATCATGTACAATTACAATGCACCAATAAAAATTATTTTTAAAAATATGTATTCAATGCAATAAAGTCTGCGTCAATTAAAAGCAGCACTAATAATAGAAATTAAATGATTTCTAGCTCGGGATTATCTTCTGTGTATCTCTAAACCTAAAAATCACTAGGGCAGCTAGTGTGCTTCCCTGCAGTGCTCTCTAGCTCTACAATTCTTGGCTATTGTGAGGTAACAGGTTTAGTTTCAGTTTCAATGTATTTTAAGTACTCTTGCTCCCTCTAGAGGAGCCATATAAAAATTCAGGGCTGTCAGCATTTGTTGAGTTTTGAGGTTAGATTTTGATCTCATGTGAAAAAGAAAGAACCTATTTGGGAATCATCCGGAAAATCTAGCTTTAACTAACTATAACTTCTAAATTATAAAGTGTCCGTCCCTTCGCTATGATTAACAGGAGGATCACAGGTTTGAGACCAGCACACAGTAGCTTAGCAAGACCCTGTTTTCTATTTCAAAATAAAAAATACAAAGGACTTGGGTGTGCTTCAGAGGTAGATTCGCCCTGGGTTCAATCCCAAGTAACACACATACACACACACAAAAAAAAAACTATACTTAAAATTTTTATGTATGTAGCATTTTCCATATTTGGGTGTTTCTTTTTTCTTTTCTTTTCTTTTATTTGGTACTGGAGATTGAACCCAGGTGCATTCTACCTCCAAGCCTCACCCCCCAGCCCTTTTTATTTTTCATTTTGAAACAGGGTCGCTCTAAGTTGCTGAGACTGGCCTCTAACCTGCAGTCCTCCTGTCTCAGCCTCTCAAGTACAGGGATTTCAGTTGACTTGGTGTTTTTGTTTTGTTTTGTTTTTCCCTTTGTTTTTTGGTGCTATGGATGGAACTCAGGGCCCTGTGCATGCTCTGCAAGTGCTACACCACCGAGCCACACACCCCCCAGCCCCCACGTTTGGGTTTCTGTTCCCAAGATTTAGTCTCAACTATGAAATAAATCAAAGAATGTGATTTTTTTGAAAAGGCATATTTTCACATCGCTTTCTAAGAGGCCTGTATAGTTGTATACCAATTCATTCATCATCAGTAATGTAATGAAAATATCAATTTTAATCCAGTGGCCCAGCACAAGGTACTACTGTCTTTAAAATGCTTTAATAATTTAATGGATCAAAAAATCCCATCTCACTGTTTTGATTTTAATTTCTCTGACATTTAGTGGGGTTGACCATTTTACCAAATTTGAGTTTTATTTCTTCTTTTAAGGATTCTTTGGAAAACTTGTTCTTATATTTTATGTCTTCTCAGGGCCCACAACTTCAGAAAATAAATTCTAAGTCACACCAAAGGTGGGGAGTCTAACAGGAAACTTTGCCCTATAAAGTTAGGCCTCGCCGGGCGGGCATGGTGGCACAAGATTGTAATCCCAGTACTTGGGAGGTTGAGACAGAAGGATCCGGGTTCGCAGCCAGCCTCAGCTACTTAGGCCCTCGGCAACTTAGTGAGACCCTGTTTCAAAATAAAGAATTAAAAAAAAATAGGGCCGGGGGTGTAGCTCAGAGGTAGAATGCCCCTGGGTTCAATCCCCAGTACTGCAAAAAAAAAAAAAAAGGCCTCCAAGGGCTACTTCCTTCCGCTAAGAACGATTCAGAAATAAACCTCAACCAGCTTTCACCTCTTAGCCCCCAACCCTGGGGGATTGTAAGAAAAAAAAAAAAAACATTTGAACAGCA
>PVJS01024547.1:0-28585 GCA_004027185.1 Glis glis
AGCACCATCTGTAAACCAAGCCCGAGCTTTCTCTTCTTCTGTCATCTGATCATATGGTAAACCCCATGAGGCCATAGGTTCACACTGGGGGACAGAAGGCACTATAACAGAAGTAGGACCCACGGGCATCTGGGCCACCTCCTCATGTAATTTTCTTGTACCTTCAGGACCTGCTCGGGCCCTATCACGTATGTACCATTTCCACTTGACAATGGACTGCTGCTGTGCATGTCCAACTTTGTGGCTTGATGGATCAGAAAGAACCCAGCTCATAATGGGCAGCTCAGGTCGCATGGTAACCTGGTGGCCCATGGTTAAGCCTTCAGTTTCCACCAAGGCCCAGTAGCAAGCCAAGAGCTGCTTCTCAAAGGGAGAGTAATTGTCTGCGGATGACGGCAGGGCCTTGCTCCAGAATCCCAAGGGCCTCTTCTGCAACTCACCCATGGGGGCTTGCCAGAGGCTCCAGACAGCATCTCTACCTGCCACTGAGACCTCTAGTACCATAGGGTCCACTGGATCATAGGGCCCAAGTGGCAGAGCCGCCTGCACGGCAGCTTGGACCTGCTGCAAAGCCTGCTCCTGTTCTGGGCCCCAACAAAAACTAGCAGCCTTTTGAGTCACTCGGTAGATAGGCCGGAGTAACACACCCAAGTGAGGAATATGTTGCCTCCAAAAGCCAAATAGGCCCACCAGACATTGCGCCTCCTTCTTAGTCGTAGGAGGGGCCAGATGTAACAGTTTATCCTTTACGTTAGATGGAATATCTCAGCATGCCCCACACCATTGGACTCCTAGAAATTTCACTGAGGTAGAAGGCTTCTGGATTTTAGCTGGGTTTATTTCCCATCCCTGGGCACGCAAATGCTTCACCAACAAGTCCAGAGTGGTGGCTACCTCTTGCTCGCTCGGCCCAATCAACATAACGTCATCAATGTAATGGACCAGAGTAATACCATGTGGAAGAGAAAGTCTATCAATATCCCTGCGCACTAAATTATGACACAGGGCTGGGGAATTGATATACCCCTGGGGCAGAGTAGTGAAGGTATACTGCTGGCCCTGCCAGCTGAAGGCAAATTGCTTCTGGTGATTCTTATGAACCAGTACGGAGAAAAAAGCATTGGCCAAATCAATAGCTGCATACCAGGTACCAGGAGACATGTTAATCTGCTCTAACAAGGAAACCACATCTGGCACAGCGGCCGCAATTGGAGTCACTACTTGGTTAAGTTTACAATAATCAACAGTCATTCTCCAAGTTCCATCTGTCTTCTGCACAGGCCAAATAGGAGAGTTAAATGGGGATGTGGTGGGAACCACCACCCCTGCATCTTTCAAGTCCTTGATGGTGGCACTAATCTGCAATCCCTCCAGGTATGCAATATTGTTTTTGATTCACTATTTTCCCAGGGAGAGGTAGCTCTAATGGCTTCCATTTAGCCCTTCCCACCATAATAGCCCTGACTCCACAGACCAGAGAACCAATGTGGGGGTTCCGCCAAGTATTGAGTATGTCCATACCAATAATACATTCAGGGACTGGGGAAATAACCACAGGATGAGTACGGGGACCCACTGGACCCACTGTGAGTCGGACCTTGGCTAGAACACCTTGGATCACCTGACCTCCATAAGCACCTACTTTGACCGGAGGACCACAATGACGTTTAGGATCTCCTGGGATCAACGTCAACTCAGACCCAGTGTCCAGCAGTCCCCTAAAAATCTAATCATTTCCTCTTCCCCAATGTATAGTCACCCTAGTGAAAGGCTGTGGGTCCCTCTGGGGAAGGACGGAAGAAAGATTAACAATAGAACTTTTCAGTTTTGTACCAGAGCCCTCCTCAAGGGGACCTGGCCTCCCTGTCAGTCAAGGGGTTCTGGGTCAGTAAACTGACTCAAGTCTGGGAACTGGTTGAGAGGCCGTGATTCTCCACTTTTACAATTGATGTCAGACTCTGGTATGTTAATTCTGGAATTTTTCTGTTTATACAAATTCAACAGAAATTTGGTGGGTTTCCTGTCTATTTGACTTCTGGGGACACCATGACTAATCATCCAACGCCATAAATCTGCACGAGTCAAGCCCTTCTGCTCATTGTTCCTCCTCTGCTGTCCATTATAATAGGTACGACTACCTTGCCTCTGACGGTTGAGAGCCGACACCTGACCCTTGCTACGGGAACCAAGAATACCCATTACACCTAAATCTAATAATTGGTCAATTGTGTCTCTTACCATAAGTTCTGGCATACAGAGGATAGCAACAGCAGAGCCCTTCAAGGATGATGGTGCCCTCCTCACAAATTTATTTCTTAAAGTACGGGAGAAGGGAACGTCCTCTGGATGTGTCCACTGTGGAGAAGGTCCCAAACGGCAAATCCACTCCAGCATTCCAAGCTCTCTCAGCCTTTGAATCCCCTCATCCACAGAAAACCAAGGGAGGTCAGGCATTTCCAAATCACCTACAGTAAGCCATCTTTTGGTCCATTCCTCAGCTAACCAACCAAATAAACTATTAGTCCCCTTTTGAACATTACGAGCTGCTGCATTAAATTTAGAATCTCTGCACAACGGGCCCATATCAATAAATTCAGCCTGATCTAATCGTGTATTATTCCCACCATTATCCCACACCCTTAAAATCCATTCCCATACATGTTCCCCAGACCTCTGTTTGTATGAATTAGAAAACTCAATAAGTTCTTTTTGGGTATAGCGTTCTTCCTCATGGGTCACAACCTGCACCTCACCTCTAGGGGTCCACTTAGACTTGCTCCTAGTTATAGGTCTAGAAGAAAAAGTGGGTGGGGTGGGTAGGTCCTGAAGAGTATCACCATTACCTTGCTCTGTCGCACTAGACAATGCTGGAGTATTTCTCCCAGGGGAAGGTGGAGAAGCCAGTTCTGTAGAGTGTGGGGAGTCCTCATGTACTGGTAGGACAAACCCCTCAGAATGCTCAGATTCAATGTCCCCAGCCTCTTCAGAATCCTCCCAGATACCCCTGTTCCATTTTTCAGGATCCCATGGTTTTCCTATCAGAGCCCTCACCTTAACTGCAGACACCTGTCTAGGCCGAGAATGATCCTTACGTTGCAAATCAGCCAATCTCAGGATGAGGGCCTGTGTTTGATCTTCAGCAATCTCCGTTCTACGACTACAAGAGACAAGACTCTCCCTCAACATGCACCGGCTAACCGTTAGGTCTGATATACGGTCCTGGAGCTTATCATTTTCTCACGCTAATTTCTCAAGTGATGCCAGGAGTAACCAGCCAACATCAGTATATTCTTTAGTATTTTTAAAATGGTCAAAAGCATGAAATATAGAATCACCAAACTCTTTGCTCCTCACAAGAGGAGAGTTAGGGTAATCGAAAGGGTCCACCCTTCGTATAGCTTTAAACAGTTCACACCACAGAGAATCAGTACCTCCCCTACTAATTGACGGATGGCCTTCACTCACTTTAGGCTTAATCAAATTGGAGAGCTAGCTCCGGAAGCCAGAAAACCAACCAAAAGAACACATTCTTGTGAATTCTGTTACTCTCTACCCCACTTCTGGTACCAATATCTGTATTGGTCAGGGTTCACTAGATTAACAGAATTCACAGAATGAGTATATGAAAAAGGGATTTAGTAGATCAGCTCACAATGTAGTCATGAGTTTCGACTGCACGTGAAGAATCAGAGGAATCAGTGGCTGGTCGGGCGGTCTAAGAGCTGGAGCCTTAGGATTGAAGCAACCACCAATTCTGTCCAGTCCAAGATGTGAAGATAAGGAAGCTCTTCAGAGAAAGGATGGTGAAGTTTCAGTTCGAAGGCTGGAGGCTGATGATCTCAGACGAGAGCAGAAGATCAAGAAGCTCTTCAAGGAAACAGCAAAGTTGGAGACCCACGATCTCAGACGAGAGCAGATGCGCTTTCTTCAGGAAGAGTCGCGGCTCCCTCTACATGGCTTTCTCCTTCTTTTATCCAAGTCCTGCACCTATCAGAACCCTGCTACCCATATGTAGGGCAGGACTTCCGGTTCAATCTGCTGTTATACAACCCAAGTCACATGATCTTAGGTGGGTCAAGTTGACAAACCAGACCAACTATCACAAGGGGGAACCCTTCATTTGTCTGCTTTATTTTATGAACTCATTTTCCAGATCACCCTGCTTTTGACATGACTGCCGGACAGTCACAAAAGCTTTGAGCCATATCTATAAGACAAGAATAACAGCCGGGTGTGGTGGCGCACGCTTATAATCCCAGTACTTGGGAGGCTGAGACCGGACCGGAGGATCCGGGTTCGTGGCCAGCCTCAGCTGCTTAGTGAGGCCCTCCGCAACTGAGTGAGACCCTGTTTCAAAATAAAGAATAAAAAAATAGAGCTGGGGGTGTAGCTTGGAGGTAGAATGCCCCTGGGTTCAATCCCCAGTACCGCAAAAAAAAAAAAGAAAAAGAAAAAAAGAAGACAAGAATAGCAATGCCTCTGACAACAGTTAGGACTCAAAGGTGCAGGTGACAGAAATCAAACTCGGTGGCAAAAAGCCAAAATCCAATTCATTTATTCACTTAACAGAGAACCTGAGGAGGGATGTAGGTAGAACTAAATTCAGATGCGTAAGCAATTTCAGACATATGTACTTCCCCATCTCCCACCGCTCTTCTTTCCTGGGTTGGTGTATTGGTCAGGGTTCACTAAACTAACAGAATTCACAGAATGAGTATATGGAAAAAGGGGTTTATCAGATCAACTTACAATGTAGTCCCGAGTTCTGACTGCACTTGGAGAGTCAGAAGAACCAGTAGCTGAGCCGGGCGTGGTGGCGCACGCTTGTAATCCCAGTACTTGGGAGGCTGAGACTGGAGAATCCGGGTTCGCGGCCAGCCTCAGCTACTTAGTGAGGCCCTCCGCAACTTCGTGAGACCCGGTTTCAAAATAAAGTATAAAAAATAGGGCCAAGGGTGTAGTTTGGAGGTAGAATGCCCCTGGGTTCAATCCCCGGTACAGCAAAAAAAAAAAAAAAAAAAAAGAAGAAGAAGAACCAGTAGCTGGTCGAGCCATCTAACAGCTCTTCGGAGAAACGATGGTGAAGTTTCAGTTCGAAGGGCTGGAGGCCGACGATCTCAGACGAGAGCAGAAGATCAAGAAGCTCTTTAGAGAAACAGTGAAGTTGGAGGCCGACAATCTCAGACGAGAGCAGATGCGTTTTCTTCGGAAAGAGTCGCACATCCCTCTACGCGGCTTTCTCCTTCTTTTATCTGAGTCCTGCACCTATAAGAACCCTGCTGCCTACATTTAGGGCAGGACTTTCTGTTTAATCTGCTGTTACACACCCAAAGTCACATGATCTTGGGTGTATCATGATCCGGTCAAGTTGACAAATTAGATTAACTATCACAGTTGGCTTAGTGAAGACAGCGATGACCGGCAGCACCTCTGTGACTTGGGAACCCCCTGCAAAGGAGGCGCTTCCTCTGGGTCAGTATAGCCGCTGTCCCCATGCTGAGCCATGTTGATCTGGCTTGGTTCCTGGGTCTCTGAATGAATCATTGTGTCCTCATTGGCCAGGCCTCTCCAGAAGCATGTAGGTTCAAAGCACACGAACAAGAAAGGGTAAGTTTCCCAAAGGAAAACTGAGATGCTGTTGCTTAAGAAGGGAATGCCTGCTGGGCAGAGGTGGGAGGTGACCATTGACTTTCTCTACCTTCCTCTCTTGATTGGTCTGAGGCTTAAATGCAATAATAGCTGTGGATATAAAATCCTTGGTGTTATACAACAAATGTCAGTTATCTTTTTTATTTAATTGTATGCATATTATTTTATTTTACTTTATTTTATTTTATTTTATTTTATTTGTACTGGGGATTGAACCCAGGGGCATTCTACCTCTAAGCTACGCCCCCAGCCCTATTTTATTTTTATTTTGAAATGGGGTCTCGCTAGGTTGATGAGTCTCACTACTTGCTGAGGCTGTCCTCGAACCTGCGATCCTCCTGTCTCAGCCTCCCAAGTGCTGGGATTACAAGTGTGCGCCATCACACCTGGTGTATACTCACTTTTTTTTTTTTGTAGTACTGGGAATCGAATCCTGAGGCATTCTCTCTCTGAGCTACACCCCCAGCCCTTTTTTTATTTTTATTTTGAAACAAGATCTTGCTAAATGCTGAGAGTCTCACTACTTGCTAAGGCTGTCCTCAAACCTGTGATCCTCTTGTCTCAGCCTCCCAAGTACTGAGATTACAAGTGTGCACCACCATGCCCAGCTGCACATACTCACTTATGACTTAGTAATACAGGCTTACTAGAGTAAAATATTTACAGTTAATTTTTGCAAGTCCTTTGGGCATGGATAGGTCATACCCATTCTTGCTCTTTCTTTTTGTGGTACTGGGGATTTAACCCAGGGGCGTTCTACCTCTGAGCTAAACCCCCAGCCCCTATTTTATTTTTTATTTTGAAACAGGGTCTCACTAAGTTGCAGAGGGCCTCACTAAGTAGCAGAGGCTATCCTCGAACCTGTGATCCTCCTGTCTCAGCCTCCCAAGTACTGGAATTACAAGTGTGCGCCACCACGCCTGGCTCATTCTTGCTCTTAAAAATGCTCTGTACTGCTGGGTGTGGTGGTGCACACTTGTACTCCCAGTACTTGGGAGGCTGAGACAGGAGGATCGCATGTTCGAGGACAGCCTCAGCAAGTAGTGAGACTCTCATCAACCTAGCGAGTCCCTGTTTCCCAATAAGAAATAAAATTGGGCTGGGAGTATAGCCTGGAGGTAGAAGGCCTCTGGGTTCCACCCCCAGTACCACATACACACACACACACACACACACACACACACGCATGCACGCACACAATGCTTTGTCTTTTGAGGATAATGCAAAATAAAGGATAATTTCAAGGGAAGAGCAATAATAACTTTTAATAGATAATTTATGTGTATTTGTCATTACATTTATAGAGTTTTGTTTAAGATGCCTTCCCCAATGAAATAATCATAGTAGATTATTCTATCTTGGTATGTAATCGTGATGGTCAATTAAGATGTGCAAAGCTTTAAAACATTGAAATTGATCTTCTCTTTGTAAGTATGACCCTATAAAAGTCAGCAGAGGACACAGACATGTCAGCCTCAAAATGTGACAGCAGTTTCCAAATATTCCCTTTCTTGGTAGCCTATTTTGATATTATCCATGAATTAATATAAACTTTTCTTACTTACTTATACTTGAATTGGTATTGCCTCTGAAGATGAGTTACATAATTTTAAAATATTCTATCTATATGTTAAACTCCCTCTTATGTATGATATGGTGAAAAAACTTCATTTACAGAGGGTAGTAAAACCGCAACTTTTTTTCTTTTTCTTTTTTTTCCCTGTGGTACAAGGGATTGAGCCCAGAGGCACTCTACCTCTGAGCTACAACCCCAGGCCTATTTTATTCTTTTATTTTGGAACAGGGTCTCACTAAGTTGCAGAGGGCCTCACTAAGTAGCTGAGGCTGGCAGCAAACCTGCGATCCTCCTGTCTCAGCCTCCCAAGTACTGGGATTACAAGCGTGTGCCACCACACCTGCCTTAATGTCAACGCTTACCTCCTCCCCAGGCAGGGCCACTGTGAAGTTGGCTGTAGTGGGAGAGGGAGGCATGATCCATCCCTCTTCTGCAGCTTGCTATAATTTTGTTTTGTTTGGTTTTAAACTCCTCCAGGGCCTGGTTCAGGAGAAGCAGAGATTAGGGAAATCCTACTCTTACTTGGTATGCATGCTTGTGGACTCTTTCTCTAGTGGGTGAATTCATGTTGTTTGTTTTGTTGTGCTTTTGAGGAGGTGTTCCTGTTTGTCCTTCTAGGAACAATACCTGTGAGGCCTACTGTACATCTCTTGACTGACTGTAGCACCTTCAGTTCCCAGCTCTCTGGTGGTTATTACCCTCCCTGTTATAAAACCCTTCCCTCTCCCGGAGGCCTTCTTGGGCAGAACTATAAGGTCCGGGCAGCTCTTCCCCAGCAAGGCCTGCAACTGGCCCGTGGGAAAGTCCCATGCATCCTTGAGTCTTGAGGCTGGGGCGGGGGTGGGGCGCAGTTGCTACTCGCGGGAGGAAGCATGTGATATTATAAGAAATCTATAATTGATCTTTGTCTCTTGCAACCTTTGGAATTTCTGAAGTGTTAAGAGTGATAGTAACATCTTTTGCTGTAATTGGGAGTTTGGTTGATCTTTGTCGCTTGCAACTTTTGGAATTTCTGAAGTGTTAAGAGTGATAGTAACATCTTTTGCTGTAATTGGGAGTTTGGTTCCTAAGTCCCTATTATCACTCAGAATTAATTCAGAAAGGAAAGGGACATTCTGTTATGTGGGGTTGTGGTACCCTGCTGCCCAGCTCCACCGACAATCTTGACCTTTCTGGAATTGTTATATTTTCCTTGATTTTCAAGTGACAGAGGTATGTAGTATTAGTGATGCTAATGGTTTTTACAGTAAAAGCTTATTTTTCAGTTTGTGCCTATTTTTCTTTGATGATGACCAGCAATTACTTTGACTTTTGTTGTTGTTGGTGGTGGTGGTGGTGATACCGGGGATCGAACCCAGGGATGTTTTACCTCTGAGGTACACCCTCAGCCCTATTTTAGTTTTTTGTTTTGAAACAGTGTCTCACTAAGTTGCTGAGGCTGGCCTCAAACCTCTGATTCTCCTCTCTCAACCTCCCGAGTACTGGAATTATAGGCGTGCACCACCACACCGAGCCTTACATTGACTTTTTTGATAATATATAGAAGGACATTGGACTGGTATATCTTTAGGAACTAGTCAGCAATAACTTTTACACTTTTTTTTCATCATGTCTGAAATAACAGACCTTATTATGTGTTAACAGGAATTACATGTAATAAAATATTAACCCAAAAATACAGCATGAGAGGTATGCACAGTGGTGCACACCAGTATGCCAGCACTTCTAGCTTCCCAGGAGGCTGAGGCAGGAGGATCACTTGAGCCCGGAAGTTCAGGCCAGCCTGAACAACATAGCAAGACCCCATCTATGAAAAATAAGAAATAAAATACAAATAAAAACTATATGACATTAAACATATATATGTGTGTGTATATATATATATATATATATATATATATATGTATATATATATATATCCCTTAAAAATAGCCACCTTAGGAATTTTTCAGGCCAAAATATTGTTCACAATACTTTTGAGCCTCATTTTTGTTGTTGTTGTGCTGGGGATGGAACCCAGGGGTGTTCTACCTTTGAGCTACACCCCCAACCCTATTTTTATTATTTTATTTGGAAACAGGGTCTCACTAAGTTGCAGAGGTCCTCGCTAAGTTGCTAAAGCTAGCTACGAACCTGCGATCCTCCTGTCTCAGTCTCCCAGGTACTGGGATTACAAGTGCGTGCCACCACACCCAGCCCTTGAGCCTTATTTAAAAAAAAAAAACAGCTTTAAATCTTTAGCATTTCCTTTTGAATATTGTTAGCAATGGTTAATCTCTCAGAAGGTGAACATGATTTGGGGGGACATAAAAAATCATTGGGAGCCAAGTTTGTTGTGTGATATGGATGATCAAATTGGGCAGGGTTAGCCGGGCACACGCCTATAATCCCAGTACTTGGGAGGCTGAGACAGTAGGACCGCAAGTACTTGGCCAACCTCGGTAACTTAGTGAGGGCCTGTTTCAAAATAAACAATAAAATAGGGCTGGGGGTGTGGGTCAGAGGTAGAATGCCTCTGGGTTTAATCCCCAGTAACACACACACACACACACACACACACACACACACACACACGCACACCAAAACAAAAAAACAATCGGGCAGAGTTATTGGGATCAAAATAGTATGTCTAAGCCAGATGAGGTGGCGCTGCCTGTAAGCCTAGTACTATGTATACTGAGACAGGAGGATTGCAGTTTCGAGGTCAGAGTGTAGTAATTTAGGGAGACCCTATTTCAGAATAAAAAACAAGAAGGGCTGGGGATGCAGCTCAGAGGTAGAATGTCCCTGGGTTCAATCCCCAGTAGCACACGCACACACATACACACACACACACACACACAGAAAGAGAGAGAGAGAGAGAGAGAAATAGAGAATAGTATGTCTATGAAATGGTGGGCTTGGTTTTTTTATTTAAATGTTAAATGGCCTGGCTTTGAAAATAATACCAAATGTAATCTCCAAAGTAATGTCATTAAAACATGTCCACAATGGTAATGCTGTTAAAACATACTCTCATTTCTAGGGGCTACAAAAAGTAGCCAGGTGTGGTGGTACACACTTGTAATCCCAGTACTTGGGAGGCTGAGACAGGAGGATCACAGATTCAAAGCCAGCCTCAGCAACTTAGCAAGGCTCTCAGCAACCTAATGAGACCCTGTTTCCAAATAAGAAATGAAATCGGGTTGGGGGTGTAGCTCGGAGGCAGATGCTTCTGGGTTCAATCAGCAGGACCCCCCCCCAAAAAAAAAAAGGTGCAAAAATTGCAAGTTCTAAAAATGTGACTGCTTTTCCTTTCCTCATTAAAGATCTCTTCTCTGAGGCTGAATAGTAGCTAGTGCTGGTAAGCCACCCGCTGGTCACTTTCCAGGTACATCGGTTCTCCTTTTAACGCTCGTCACACCAAACATTTAACTTACCTTGATAATTGTGCAGAATAATTCCAACCAGGTCTCAACATCTCCATGTGGAGCTTATATCTCAGTTCACCATGAGCTCTGCATCCAGGACATATCCTTCCTTCCGACCTCTTTCAAAGGGCTGATGGTCCCTTTGGGAGTCCCCCCACTGCTCAAAGAGGAGCATGGATGGGTTCCTAAGGCATCATTTGGTGGAAATGTGTCACCATTGTTTGTCTGTTGCTGCTGTTGTTATCCCAGGCACAGACATTGGCAGGCCCCAACATACAAAAGCTAACTTATGTAAAGCTGAATGAGTCTCTCGCACAGCCTATAAATTTAAAGGTGAGGGACTGTGGTTCCCAAATCCTTATTAATGCTCCTACATGGATGGAATTAATTCAGAAGAGAGAGGGACCCTCTGCTATGGGAGGCTTGCTGCCCTGTGCCGAGCTCTTCTGACCCTCAGATCCTCTTCATTGTAGTGTGTGACTCTTAGCACTGGCCCACAAATGAGTGCTCCAAATATCATTGCTGCCTTTATGATGACGTTGACTTTTAGAATTAAAACATTGAGCTGTCTTTTTTGCCACATCTTTCAGGCATTTTCTGTAAACCTTCCATTAGTCGGTTAGATGTTATTTCCCCTTAGAGAATCCTTGCTACTTTGCCTCAGGATGGTCAGGCTCACTCAAGGGATCTGACCCTTCATACAGATTCTTTGGGGCCCATGGCTGCCTTCCCAGGCAGTTGTGGAAAGGATTCCCAATGCCCAGCCTCCAGCCCTTTGAAGCACAGCCCATTGACAGGGAAAAGGTCCGCGTTCCATCCCGTGGTTTCAGATTTCATCTTCGGGTGTCTTTTAATCTCCAGGAATTGATTCAGAACCAGTAAGCCACACATTTCTCTTCTGGAACACTATCTACTGTGTCCTCATCTTTGAATTGCTAACTGCAGACTCAATTCCCCCACCCTCCCCAGGATCACAGTAATCTTCATTAGAAAACAAAGGAGAGAAAAAGAGAAATAGGGTCCGGGAGGCCCCTGTTTCTATAATATTCATTTCCTTGTCCCTTTGTTTATAGATTTGTTTCTATCATATGCCACAGCCCATAGTTTAATTATGTATTTGACTTGCTAATTTTTTACTTTTTCATTTTATTTTTATTAAACACTACATCACAGTCATGCTACATAGTATAATGTGCAAGCTTCTCACAGGGGCAGATGACCACAAGTGAATTACTTTTCATCAATCACGAGATTGCTTTCTTAGTCAGTGTTCTCCAAACCCTTTGACAAATAGTAATAATTAATCCAGAGATGCACCTCTTTCCATCAAGTGCCACTGATGTGGATAATGGGCAATCTTTTTTTCCTTGACTCCATTAGTGAACCTGTGGGCTTGCACAGCGGCTATCTTGTACCTGAGCAAGTGCATGTGCCCAGGATGATGATTCCGGGGAGAATCCAGAACCACATCTCAGCCTGGTTATCCAGGCCCAAACCTATGTATCTAGGCCTCTTGAAGGGGATGGGCTTCATCCTGACTCGACATTTAATGATGCATGAAGCCTAACTCTCTTTCCCTGAGGTGAGGGGGGAGTCCGTTTCTCAGTCTCTGTGGCTCCCTCCCTCCCTCCCTCCCTTGTAAGAAAACAGTTAACCCATTTGGGGCTTTAACATACAAGCCAGATCCTCCTAAGTGCCAGGCACCACCTCTGCAAGACTCACACCATCGTCCCCTGAGTACAGAATAGGAAACTGAGGCGCTTACCAACTAAGAACTACAGGTCCACACCTGTGATCCCAGAACTTGGGAGGCTGAGACAGGAGGCTGTGATCAGGTGACCTGATCACAGGTTTGAAGTTAGCATGTCATAACCTAACAAGACTGTTTCAAAAAACAAAACTAGTGCTGAGGGTGTACCTCAGAGGTAGAATGCTCTCCTGGGCTCAGTCCCCAGACCCCTCCCACCTGCCACACCAACTGTGACTGATGGCCATGATGCTGGGGGTGTCAGCCTCTGCTTTGGCTTATTTCATATCTTGGGAAAATGCTGCTTATTAAATGTACCCAATCATGGGTTTTACTGATAGGGAAAAATTCCAGTTCTATAGAGATGGCTTGCTCAGGAAGTATATATTTCTTTTTTTTTTTTTTTTGCGGTACCGGGGATTGAACCCAGGGTCTTTCTACCTCCAAGCTACACCCCCGTCCCTATTTTTTTTTTCATACTTTATTTTGAAACCGGGTCTCACGAAGTTGTGGAAGGCCTCACTAAGTAGCTGAGGCTGGCCGCGAACCCGGGTCCTCCGGTCTCAGCCTCCCAAGTACTGGGATTACAAGCGTGCGCCACCATGCCTGGCTGGAAGTATATATTTCTAAAGGTTCTTTTCTTCTTTTTTCCATTCAAAGGATGAATGAGGCTTAGTACTCTCACTTATAGGCAAGCCTGTATTACAACCATATATCCTGATGCATCTTTCAAAACTGTTTCCCCTTAAATTAATTTTTTAACTTCCTCAGTATGCACCTGCTGATCTAGCTAGGTTACTCCTTTTTCTGCACATGAACAAAATTAAAAAAATAAAAAATAGGGCTGGGGGGTATAGCTCAGAGGTAGAACGCCCCTGGGTGCAGTCCCCAGTAAAACACACACACACACACACACACACACACACACACACACACACACTATTTTCAGTGCATTTTAGAATTGTACATTTGTGTAATTTATCTGCATTTTATAGGTTAGGAAAATGGGTTCAGAGAGACTTAGTCACTTGAGCAAGATTATCCAAGTGCAGAAGTGGAGATTTGAATGCAGGCACTTTGACGTCACCGGCTTGTGCTCGTGGCCACAGTGCTACAATGCTTCATTCATCAGAGGCTAAATGAGTGTGTAAGAGCACAAAGAGCAGGGCAGGGCGCATGGTGAGTGCTCCTGAGGCATTCGTTATTATCACGATTTTCTGCACCCTAAGAAGTTATTACGATTTATTATCATAGTATGATTTGTTATCAGTGCATTAAAGTAGGGCTTCCCAAACTCTCTAGGGTAGGCAGACCTCAAAAACCATCTTTTTAGCAGTCTCCCATTTCTTGGGAGACTGAAACAGGAGGATCACAGGTTCGTGGCCAGCCTTAGCAACTTAGCGAGACTCCCTGCAACTTAGCAGATCTTGTTTCAAAATAAAAAAATAAGCCGGGTATGGTGGCACACACTTGTAATCCCAGTATTTGGGAGGCTGAGACAGGAGGATTGCAGGTTCGAGGACAGCCTCAGCAAATAGTGAGACTCTCATTAACCTAGCGAGACCCTGTTTAAAAATAAAAATAAAATAGGACTGGGGGTGTAGCTTGGAGGTAGAATGCCCCTGGGTTCAATCCCAAGTACCACAAAAAATAATAAAATAAAATAATCTTTCTAAGCCACACTAGAGTTAACCATGTGGCCGTGGCTGGCCCTCTGCCTGACGGAATGTCTGTGTCCCCCACTTCATATATTCTCATGCCCTAACCCCCAAGTGTGGCTATATTTGGAGATAGGCCACTACAGAAGTAATTAAGGTTAAACAGGGTTTAAAGAGTGGTTCCTAGCCAGGCGTGGTGGCACACGCTTGTAATCCCAGTACTTGGGAGGCTGAGACCGGAGGATCGCAGGTTCGCGGCCAGCCTCAGCAATTTAGTGAGGCCCTCCTCAACTTAGTGAGACCCTGTTTCAAAATAAAAGAATAAAATAGGGGTGGGGATATAGCTCAGAGGTAGAATGCCCCTGGGTTCAATCCCCAGCAACACACACACACACACACACACACACACACACACACGTGGTTCTTGATCTGTTAGGACTAGTGTCCTATGTCTTAATTCGTTTTTTTTTTTTGTTGCTGATAACACAATCTCACAGAGTGGGTAAGTTATAAAGAAAAAAGGCTTATTCTAGTTCATGGTTCTGGTTCAAAGCGGAGGGGCCACATCTGGTGATGGCCTTCTTTCTTTTTTTAAAGTCCTTTTGTGTGTGTGTGTGTGTGTGTGTGTGTGTGTGTGTGTGTTACTAGGGATTGGACCCAGGGATGTTTTACCTCTAAGCTACATCACCAGCCCTATTTTATTTTTTATTTTGAAACAGGGTCTCACTAAGTTGCTGAGGGCCTTGCTAAGTTGCTGAGACTGGCTGCAAACCTGTGATCCTCCTGTCTCAGCCTCCCAAGTACTGGGGTTACAGGTGTGCACCACCACGCCTGGTTGGTGGTGGCCTTCTTGCTGGCAGTTCTGAGGCAGTGCAGGGCATCACTTGGCAAGAGACAGGAAGCATGAGAAAGATCCAGCCAAACTGGCTTTTAGAGCAAACACATTCCACTAATCCATTCATCAGATGAATGGATTAATCCATTCCTGAAGGCAGAACCCTAATCACCTCTTAAAGGCCCTAACTGGTTCTACCTTCTAATATTTCATAATGGGGATTATATTTCACCATGAGTTTCATGCCATATTCAAACCATAGCACCTTCTAAGAAGAGAGACCAGAGAACTTGAGCTTTCTCTCTGTCCAGCGCACACACAGTGAGGAAGGCCATGTGAGGGTATAGAGAGAAGGTGGCCATCTGCAAGCCAGGAAGGGAGCTCTCGCTAGAAACTGAATTTTCTGGATCCTGAATCATGGACATCATGCCTCCAAAACTGTGAGAAAATAAGTTTCTGCTGTGTCAGCCATGCAGTGTGGGTGTTTTGTTATAGCAGCCTCGGTGCACTAATGCAGACCCTCATCACTCCTCTGGCCCAGCCAAGCAAGCAGGAAACGCATAAGAAGGCATGTCCGTGTGCTTCCCTCTGCAAAAATGATTTCAAGCTGTTGGGTTTTCTTGGGCCTTTTCTTTTCTCTTTCTTTTTTCTTGATCTTCTCTATTGCTGCTAGGCTCTTTAACAATGACTTCTCATACTTAGTTACAGATTTGACTGTGATACCTCCTCCCTCTACACTGTGACAACAATTGATCATCATCTGAAATCCGTAAAATAAAATTTGTTAGCATAGAATACACAATAAAAATACACTGACTGCCCTGGCCTTTGTAATAAGAATGAAGTATGTTGCCGGGCGTGGTGGAGCGCGCTTGTAATTCCAGTACTTGGGAGGCTGAGACAGGAGGATCCAGGTTCGTGGCCAGCCTCAGCTACTTAGTGAGGCCCTCCACAACTTAGTGAGACCCTGTTTCAAAATAAAGAATAAAAAAATAGGGCTGGGGGTGTAGCCCAGAGGTAGAATGTCCTGGGTTCAATCCCCAGTACCACCAAAAAAAAAAAAAAAAAAGATGAGGTATGTTAACTTTGCAGCACAGACTGTAGCCATTCAGTGTTTTTGCTGTATTCTATATTGCTGTGTTCTTGAGAAATCAGACACCAAATAAACTGAATTTGACTCCCTTTTCGAAATGAGGAGTGTGGGTTTAAGATGTGAATGATGAAGTACAGACTAAACTATACTCTTCAATCTTATTGATGATTAATTATTTAGTAGAAATCAAAATGTTTTCTCTGTTCAGACTATCTTGTTTAAAGATTTAAAAACTGTTCAGTATAATTGAAGGCTTGACTTATTTTTATCTTGAAAACATTTACTTGTTCTTCCTCTAGCCCCTAGTGAGGGCATTTTGTCATTGTCGGTATTTTCTCAAGGAGTTTATCAAAGAAGAGAAAATGAACCTAGCATGCCATGAAAAAGAACATCACATTCTCATTCAGTCTGGTTCCGTTGTCCTAAAGTGGACTTTTCCATTCCATGTTATTTACTCATCAAATATTGCTTCACTTTGTAAGAGGAAAACAGTTTTGAAAATTATAGTGAAAGGCCAGGCCAGAGTAAGTTTTTTATTTTACACACACACACACACACACACACACACACACACACACATACACATTGTAGACAACTTTAAAATAGGATGGAAATCTGATTAAAAATCTGTTCCATAAGTGCATTCTTGTTTTCAGCTTGTTGGGCAGACAAGAAATGAGAAGGAAGCTTCTAGTCCGTATATGAAAGAACAGCCTCAAAGCAAAATCCTCTGAAGTATTAGTGTGAGGATAAACTCTTGATAAATGTGGATAAAGAGGGCAAACACAAACGTGACACATACATAAAGTGACAAATGTCAACTATGCCAAAGATAGAAAAGCACATGCGAATTGATGTTACATGGAAAAAACAAAACGGGTTGTATGTACTTAGTTACAACTATGTAAAAGTAGTTTTATTACTTTTCATTAAAAAAGTATTCTAAGAAATTCAGAAGAGGTGGGAACAGATCATCTGTAAGCTCTCTTTCTTCACACAATTGCTTTTGATTTGTGGGCATTCGCTTCTTTTTGCCCTTGAGCATATGTGTTTCTACCATTGGGTTCATAGCATCTACGTTTTTTGTTTTGATTGTGAGTTGAGAGCCCAATATAGGCCTTTTTGCATGTGGTCAGAGTCCTCATAATTGACATTTGTAAGCCTTTATTATAGTCCACGAATTGAACATACAATCTCTGTACAACCTAGGAAACAATCTTTGAAAAGGGAAGAAGACATAGACACATGCATTTGGTGTATAGCTAGTTCACCTGCAAAGAATTTGTGTGTAGTTCAAAAGAAAGAATCAATTAAATATTGCAATGAGGTGAACATTAGTTTAAATATTCAAGGGACATAGAATTTCTTGGATTTATAGTTTTTTCCCTCTTATTTTCCCTGTGCCAGTCTCCCTCACTCAATATTTAATTCTTTTGCATTGTCTCCATATCATAAGGGAAAATTGAAATGGAAAGGTGAAAATGTTGGGTCTCTACTGACAGTTTTTCCTTTTCTACTCTAAGAAAAATGTGTGCTTTCAGCTATTTTGTTTAATTTCATTTCATTTATTGGTGCATTGTAGTTATACATTTTGATAAGTGTCAGGGTAGCAGTAGCATGCATGCACACATTGCTCATTTAGCCCTCCCTCATATCCCACCCTACTCCCTCCCCCATCCCTCCTTTCTGTGCTCAGCATAGTGATTGATAAGTTTGTGTATATACATCGTGTGCATTATTGTATTTCCCTCTTCCCTCCTCCCATCTCCCTCAGTTAGGTCTCCTTCTTTGCTCAACTAAAGTTTTCTCCTTCTTTGTCTGGAGTCCCTTCTAAGTCCCATTCTCCCTAGCTTCCACATATTAGGGAGAACATCCGACTTTTCACTCTTTGTGACTAATTTCACTTAGCATGATGTTCTCCAGTTCCCTCCATTTCCCTGAAAATGATGTAATTTTGTTCTTCTTTATGGCTGCGTAAAATTCCATTGTGTACATATCCCATAGTCTTGTAATCCATTCATCTGTTGATGGACACCTTGGTTGGTTCCAAAGTTTGGCAATTGTGAATTGTGCAGCTATAAACATAGATACACATGCATTAGTCTGGTAGTTTGGTTTCAGTTCTTTTGGGTAGATACCTAGAAGTGGTATTGCTGGGTCATATGGTAGGTTCATTCCCATTCTTCTGAGGATCCTCCACACTGTTTTCCAAAATGGTTGCACTAATTTGCAACCACCAACAGCGTATTAGAGTTCCTACTTCTCCACATCCTCACCAGCATTTGTTGTTGTTTGTGTTTTTAATGATTGCCATTCTAATTGGGGTTAGGTGAAATCTTAGGGTAGTTTTGATTTGCATCTCTCTGATTGCTAATGATGTTGAACATTTTTTCATACATTTATTGGTCATTTGTATTTCTTCTTCTTTGAAGTGTCTATTTAGTTCACTTGCCCATTTTTTATTGGATTATTTGTGGGTTTTTTGCGATATTGGGGACAGAACTCAGAGGCACTCTACCTCCGAGCTACACCCCAGCCCTATTTTATTTTTATTTTTGAAACAGGGTCTCACTAGGTTAAGGAGAAGCTCACTACTTGCTGAAGCTGTCCTTGAACCTGCGATCCTCCTGCCTCAGCCTCCCAAGTACTGGGATTACAGGTGTGTGCCACCACACCCGGCTCGATTATTTGTTTTTTTAGTGGTGACTTTTTTAAGTTCTCTGTATATTCTAGATATTAGTCCTCTATCAGAGGAGTAGCTGGAAAAAATCTTCTCCCATTCTTTTGGCTCTCTGTTGAGGTTCTTGATTATTTCCTTTGCTGCACAAAAGCTCTTCAGTTTAATACAATTCCATGTATTGATCCTCATTTTAATTCCCTGTGCCTTTGGGGTCTTGTTGAGGAAGTCTTTACCTGTGCCTATGTGTTGAAGTGTTGGACCTATGCCCTCTTCAGGTAGCTGCAAGGTCTCTGGTCTGATTTCTAGGTCTTTGATCCATCTTGAATTGACTCTTGTACGAGGTGAGAAAGTGGGGTTTATTTCTATTTTTCTGCATATGGTTAGCCAGTTTTGCCAGCACCATTTGTTGAAGAGGCTATCTTTTTTCCAGTGGATGTTTTTAGCCCCTTTGTCAAAAATCAATTGGCTGTAGGTGTATGGATTTGTTTCCGAGTCTTCTATTCTGCTCCATTGGTCTGTGTGTCTGCTTTTGTGACAATACCATGCTGTTTTTATTAACATGGCTCTGTAGTATAGTTTGAAGTCAGGTATTGTGATGCCTCCTGCATGGTTCTTGTTGCTGAGAATTACTTTGGCTATTCTGGGATTTTTGTTGTTCCAAATGAATTTAAGGACAGATTTTTCTATGTCAGTGAAGAATGACTTTGGTAATTGAATTGGTATTGCATTGAATCTGGAGATCTCTTTTGGAAGAATGGCCATTTTGATGATATTTATTCTGCCTACCCAAGAGCATGGAAGATCTTTCCATCTTCTAAGATCTTCTTCAATTTCTTTTTTCAATGTTTTATAATTTTCCTTGTAGATGTCTTTTACCTCCTTGGTTAGGTTTATTCCCAAATATTTTATTGTTTTGGGGGATATCGTGAGTGGAAATGTCTTCTGGATTTCTTTTTCAGTGGATTTATGGTTGGCATACAGAAAAGCTTTTGATTTTTTAAGATTGATTTTGTATCCCGACACTTTGCTGAATTTGTTGATCAGTTCTATGAGCCTTTTAGTTGAGTTGTTGGATTTTCTAAGTATAATATCATATCATCTGCAAGTAGAGATAGTTTCAGTTCCTCCTTTCCTATCTGTATTCCTTTTATTTCCTTCTCTTGCCTTACTGCTCTGTCTAGAGTCTCAAGTACTATATTGAAAAGGAGTGGTGACAGCAGACATCCTTGTCTTGTTCCTGTTTTTAAGGGGAACTCTCGAAGTTTTCCCCATTCAGTATGATGTTGGCTGTGGGCCTATTGTATATTGCCTTTATGATGTTGAAGTATGTTCCTTCTATTCCGATTCTCTGCACTGTTCTTATCATTCAGCTATTTTTATTTCCTAATAATTATTAGTAGTATTAAAGATACTTGTTTACTAATAACTTTCTAATCATGTCCCTATTTGTTTGAGTAACTGGTATACATTTTAACTTAGTTAAGTTTTTAAAAAAATTTTTTTTTGGTGCAGGGGATTAGGCCCAGGGCGTTGCACATGCTAGGCAAGTATCTTACCACTGACTTACTCCTAGCCCCTTGTTAAGTATTTTTTGAGTAAACTGTATGCTATTATACCATTATCAGAATATAAGATCTCTTATTCTTAATTTGGAAAGTTATTGAAAGGAACAAGTGAAGATGAAAAGTGTTTCTGCAGTATTAGAAGGAAGGAAATTAATGTTTGTTAATATGTGACCATTTTAATAGGTGTCAGATGCTTTTCCGTGTATTTTGCCATTTAATTGTAATTAAAGTCCATTAAAAAGGAACCATTAACTCCAACATATATGTCAGGAGAGATTCAGAGAGCCAAGGCGCATAACGAACTACATAGCTGGCAACTGAGTTGGGTTTCAAAGACGGGCATGTCTGACTCCATGCCACTGTTCCTGTGCTTACCAGTATAATCCAGTATTCACATTCGTAGCCGAGTTCAAAAGGACTCACAGAGCAGTTTTACAACTGAGGGAAGGGGAATCCTCAGAATTATTTAGAGAGTAGGGTCCTGCCAGAGGCTTTTTCTTTTTGAAAATCTCTCCGAGCCATGTTATGTTACTGTTTGCAGCTGCACTGTGGCCCAAGGGCCTCTTCTAAGTCCTTCTCAGAGCAATGCTCTTTCAGAACACGTCACACCCAGCTTCAGAACACCCCAAATGCCTCTACATGAAGCCTTTGTGTGGGGAATGGTGACCGATCTTTGGAGTTCATGAAGTTCTACTCAATGTAACCATCATTCCCCAACACTATCCTGATAACAAAAGAATTGTAATAATCATAGGTTATTTTGTGTGTGTGTGTGTGTGTGTGTGTGTGTGTGTGTGTGTGGTACTGGGGATTGAACCCAGAGGCATTCTACCTTCAAGCTATACCCCAGCCCGATTTTATTTCTTATTTGGAAACAGGGTCTCACTAGGTCAATGAGAGCCTCACTACTTGCTGAGGCTGTCCTTGATCCTGTGCTCTCCTGTTTCAGCCTCTCAAGTACTGGGATTACAGGCGTGAGCCACCATGCCAGGCTAATCATAGGTTATTGACATTTTATTTTATTTGGTAGTAGGGATTGAACCCAAGGGCATTCTACCTCTGAGCCACATCCCCAGCCCCATTTTATTTTATTTTGTTAATTTTATTATTTATGTATTTATTTATTTATTTATTTTGTACTGGGGATTTAACCCAGGGGCATTCTACCTCTGAGTTACACCTCCAGCACCCCCTTTTTTTTGAAACAGGGTCTTGCTAGGTTGCTGAGGCTGTCTTCGAACCTGTAATCCTCCTGTCTCAGCTTCCCAAGTACTGGGATTACAGGTGTGCGCCACCACTCCCGGCTTGAAATTTTAAATTCCTTATCCCTTAGGTCAGACTCCTGGAGGCAGTCTATACAACAACAGTATTAATAGTGTGTGTTTGAGCACTCACTATGGGCAGGCCCTATGCTTTATGAAATGAAATGGGCTACTTCATTGTATTTCCATAAATCCAGGAGGTAGGAATTGGGATTTGGAAGGATCAATAAAAAGCATTCATCTTTTTCCCAAGCTCAAAACTAATTTAGAGGTAGAAACAGGTGTCAAACAGATGAAGATCAAAATGACACCTTAAGTGATGATGATTCTGATAATGAGGATTAGAACTACCAGCCAGACAGGTGAGGTGATGCACACCTGTAATCCCAGTATTTGGGAGACTGAGACAGGAAAATCAAAGGTTTGGGGCTAGCCTCAGCAACTTAGGGAGAGCCTCAGTAACCTAGCGAGACCCTGTCTTCTAAAAAATAAAACTAAAAAGTAAACTAAAAAATAAAATAGGGCTGGGGGTGTAGCTCAGAGGTAGAATGCCCCCCACCTTGGGTTCAATCCCCAGTACCACACACAAAAAAAGAAGGAACTATTTTGCCCATGAAAAAGACTTACCCAAGTCTCAATCGCCGGCAGCCCCTAAACAACCATAGGCCTCCTTGTAAAAGCATCTGCCCCTATTTGGTTTATAGAATGGAACTGCTGAGGATAGGTGATCTCTACTTATAAGGGGATCCCATGTTAAAAAAGAAAAAAAAATGAATGGAAGGGCGGAGGTAAGCACGTGCAACTGTTTGTCCCAATGAATCAGATAATTAACTCCATTAACTCCTCTCAGGGAGAAAAGGGAGAAGATCCAGGAGTGTTAACTCTAATGCAGCCCCCGCCGCATGGAATCATGGGAAAGGAGGTTTTCGTCCCCAGCTGTAGGTACTATACGTGACTCCATCCTCCAGATAAGGAAACGGAGGCCCTGAGACACTGAATAGGAGCCTGCTTACTAAGTGGCAGAGAAGTCTAAAAAAGGTCGCTGAATAAGCAAGTGGCAGCTTCAGGGTGTGCGTGTGTGTGTGTTTTACTGGGATTGATGCCAGGGGCATTCTACCTCTGAGCTACACTATCTGCCCTTTTTTATTCTGTATTATGAAACGGGGTCTCACTAAGTTGCGGAGAGCCTCACTAAGTTGCTGAGGTTGGCCTCCAACCTGTGATCCTTCTGTCTCAGCCTCCCAAGTACTAGGGTTACAAGCATGCGCCACCATGCCCTACTCTAGAGTCAGGATTTAATAAGGCAGCTTCGGACAAGCTCAGGCTTAGTTCAGGTACAAGGCAATGGGAAATTTAGAAAAGGAAGGGAGAAACCAGGCATGGTGGCGCACGCCTGTAATCCCATACTTAGGAGACTAAGACAGGAGGATCATAGGTTTGAGGACAGCAACTTAGTGAGGCCCTCCACAACTTAGTGAGACCCTATTTCAAAATAAAACATAAGCCGGGCGTGGTGGTGCACGCTTGTAATCCCAGTACTTGGGAGGCTGAGACTGGAGGATCCGGGTTCGCAGCCAGCCTCAGCTACTTAGTGACGCCCTCCGCAACTTAGCGAGACCCTGTTTCAAAATAAAGAATAAAAAATAGGGCTGGGGGTGTAGCTCGGAGTTAGAATGCCCCTGTGTTCAATCCCCGGTACTGCAAAATAAATAAATAAATAAATAAATAAATAAAACATAAAATAGGGTTGGGGTTGTAGTTCAGAGGTAGAATGCCCCTGGCATCAATTGCCAGTATCACAAAAAAAAAAAAAAAGAAAGAGAAGAGAGAAATTTAAAAAGTGGTAAGAGTTGAACTCACTTGTTATGAAAGTTGACGAGGAATCAAAATGACATAGCTTTCTAGTATACTTCAGAAATGATGAAAGCATTTTAAAAAGCATTCCTAGGCCGGGCGTGGTGGCGCACGCTTCGCTTGTCGCTGTGTAATCCCAGTACTTGGGAGGCTAAGACCGGAGGATCCGGGTTCGCGGCCAGCCTCAGCTACTTAGTGAGGCCCTCCGCAACTTCGTGAGACCAAGTTTCAAAATAAAGGATAAAAAATAGGGCCGGGGGTGTAGCTCGGAGGTAGAACCCCCCTGGATTCAATCCCTGGTACCACAAAAAAAAAAACAAAAAAACATTCCTAGGAATAGCTAGTGCTTTTTTTGGACAGGTGAGTTCAAGAAACCTTACAGTCTAGTAGAAATTTGAGTCTGCAACTTGGAAGAAAGCTCAGAAGCAGAGATTTATATTTTAGAGTTGCCCATGTATGGGTGATAGCTGGCTGAAGCTAAGGGAATTCTCAAGTCTGAGCAGAGAAAGAGGAGGTCAGTCCCACAATGAGTTTTGTATTTGAAATGCCAAAAGGTTTGAATTGGTAGGCTTCAGAGACTTGATCAAGTTTAAGGGCAAGGCCCAGCATTGGCTCAGGACTGGACTATGACCCTGGTGCGCTGCACAGCAGACACTGGTGCGCAGCAGCATCTGCTCGCCCCTCCAGGTACTCTGTCCATCCCATTTCCACTCTGTTTTCTGCCCCGGGAAGCTGACATTTATGGGAGCATCAGTGGGCTCCCATGGGTCCATCCATGCCCCCGGGGACTTGGAAGGCAGGAGGAGACTGAGGTTGGTGCGTTCATTTCCTTGGCTCTTGGACTGGCTACTCCCCTTTACCCAAGACCTTCTTCTACAGCAGCTCTCCAAGGCTGGCAACTGCTCTCTTTCCGCCTTCTCAGGCCTGGCCTGGTCACAGCTTCCAATTGCTACTGTCCCAAGGGACTCTGCTGCCTTTGTTGGATTTGATTAACATTGTTCCTACCTTTGTAAGTCATGTCTTTGTTGAAGTCTCTCCCATTTCCAAGTTCCTACTGAGCCTTGGATAATACAGCCGGTAAACCCGAAGGACCTTGTGTTCTCTAAGGCACTAGTCCTGCCCTTAGTAAACAGAGGGCGTGTCTCCTCTGGGGGTCTCAGATCTGGAAGGAGACAACAGCATAGTACAGGGATTAGCAAATCCACACACACATGCAGTGTTGTCAGTGGATGGAATAACATTCCATACAATTACCACAATTTAAAAAATGTACTTAAGCCCGGCGTGGTGGTGCACACTTGTAATCCCAGTATTTGGGAGGCTGAGATAGGAGGATTGCAGGTTTGCGGCCAGCCTCAGCTACTTAGTGAGGCTCTCCATAACTTAGTGAGACCCTGATTCAAAATAAAGAACAAACATAAGGCTGGGGGTGTAGCTCAGAGGTAAAATGCCCCTGGGTTCAATTCCCAGTACCGCAAAAAAAAAAAAAAAAAAAATATATATATATATTTAAGTGCCTTAGTGAGCCATACAATACAATAAAATTTATTTGAAAATAACATGCAATTCCTTTTACATTTTATGTGTCATCTTTATAATTCTCTTTTTTTTTTCTTTTTTGGTGGTACTGGGGATTGAACCCAGGACATTCTACTTACCTCTGAACTAGACTCCCAGCCCTCTCTTACTTTTTGTTTTGAAACAGGGTCTCACTAAGTTGAAGAGGCTGGATTTGAACCTGTAAACCTCCTGTCTCAGTCTCCTAAAGTACTGGGAATACATGCATTCACCATCATGTCCAGTTTATAATTTTTTTAAACAACAGATAACTTATATTAACAATACAGTTACTGCTGGTTTTGACTATGGACTTTTTTTTTTTTGGTAGTGGAGATTGAACCCATGGTTATTCTACCTCTGAATTACATACACCTCCAGCCCTAATTTATTTTTATTTTGAAACAGGGTCTCACTAAATTGCTGAGGTTGGCCTTGAACCTGTGATCCTCCTGTCTCATCCTCCCAAGTACTAGGATTACAGGCATGTGGCACATCCAGCTTAAGGACATTTTATTTATTTATTTATTTATTGCGGAACTGGGGATTGAACCCAGGGGCATTCTACCTCCATGCTACACCCCCAGCCCTATTGTTTATTCTTTATTTTGAAACAGGGTCTCACTAAGTTGTGGAGGGCCTCATTAAGTAGCTGAGGCTGGCTGCGAACCCAGATCCTCCTGTCTCAGCCTCCCAAGTACTGGAATTACAAGCATGCGCCACCACACCTGGCTCATATTTTTTAAATATATAGATTGTCCTCACATGTGAAGAAGTTAAGGAATCAGTTCCAAGGCCTTTGTTGTTAGAAGTTCATCAAACTTCTTTGATGGGTCCCAAACTAGAAGTGGGTGGAGTGAACTGTTCGTCACCACTATTTCTATTCAGGATAGAAACAAGGACAACCAGCCACATCTTAAAGGAATTTTTTTGTAAAATCATTTCTAACTCTTTCATTTCAAGGAATAAATTCAGGTCCTTAGTCTCAAAAAAAAAAAAAAAAGAAAGAAAGAAAGAAAAAGAGTACACCACATTCCCAGCTCTGGCAACACCTTGTCCTTTGTGTGACCTGCTGTGGCTCAAGCAGTGAACAGAGTCTACAGAACACAAAAATAAACATCTCTGAGGGCCTGTGGAATTTGATGGCCTGTGTAATGTGGGGCAGACAGTGGGCCGCACGCCAGGCTCCGCAGGTGAGCCCTCCCGTGGCCCACACTCCTTCCTAGCCACTCCGCAGAGGTGAGGAGGAGGAAAACCTGGCAGAAAGGTTCTGTTTCCAGGTTTGGCCTGGTCTGGGGTCAGGGCCAGACGTGCCCCTGTGTTCCAGTGAGCTGTATTCATCTAGGGCTCTAGGAAGGCTGGGTACAGTGAATACAAAGAATCAAGGGAGCATGGGTAATTTCTCAACCCCAGGGCTCAAGCTTCCTGTACCACCTCCCCATGTGATTTGAGAAACTCTTCAGAACTGGAGAACTGGGGAAATTCATTCACAAAATCCTCACTGCGAGCCTGTCCTCTCCCAGGTACCGTACTGGGCACTGCAGGGAGAGTGGTGCTCGGGAGCCACAGGGTCCCCTGCTCTTAGGGAGCGCACACACCACACACACTCTGCTGCCTGCACACTTGACACCACAATGCTCCAGGATACTAGGGGTTAACTTCTAGCCAACTGAAATATTTGACTCATTGCCCCTCCTGTTGCAACAACATGGCGGAGTGCAGTGATTACAGAGTGAGGACAATGTTGTGGTATAGACAGGCTGCTGCTCTTCAATAATAGGCTTTCTGTTGACTAACAAAAAGACTCCGTGAAATGCATCCCAAGCCCCTGGTTTCTTCTCTGTGGCCAAGAAGCCTCAGATGTAACATAATTTGATTTAATAATTCCATACTCTGTCAGAGTGCAAAATTAGAATTAAAGAGTCCTGCAAGGCTGCTGAGTTAGACAAAAAAAATTTAGTAATTGAACCATGTAAATATTGAGCACCAGTTTTTTTTTTCTTTTTCTTTTTTGTGTTACTGGGGATTGACCCAGGGGCATTCTATCCCCGAGCTACATCCCCAGCCCTATTTTATTTTTTATTTTGAAACAGGGTCTCACTAAGTTGCTGAGGGCCTCACAAGTTGCTGAGGCTGGCTGTGAACCTGCGATCCTCCTGTCTCAGCCTCCCAAGTACTGGCATTACAAGTGTGTGCCACCATGTGAGCACCAACTTCATACCAGACATTGTGCTAGGTACTGAGATATTTGGTTATATGAAATATATATATATATATATATATTTATATATATAGTTGTTTTACATACATGTATATATTTTAATATCAGCCCTATCACTTGTTTTACATGTACTTCCAAATAAGAGAAAAGAATCCCAATACTGCAGAAAACAGTAATTGGGAATAGTTCCTAGTTATGAACTGCACTGTTAACAACTTAGAAGGAAACATTTTTCTTTTTTCTTTTTTGTGGTACTGAGGATTAAAGCCAGGGGCATTCTACCTCCAAGCTCCATCCTTAGCCCTGTTTGATTTTTTTATTTTGAAACAGGGTCTCTCTAAGTTGCGGAGGGCCTCACTAAGTTGCTGAGGCTGGCCATGAACCTGCGATCCTCCTGTCTCAGCCTCCTAAGTACTGGGATTACAAGCATGCACCACCATGCTAGGCAGAAGGAAATATTTTTCTGATGCTGCCTACCATCAGGGCTCTATGAATCAGGAGCTGAAAGGGTGGGAAAATTTTTTGTTTTCTATTCTTTGCCTCTTATATGAATCACAAGTTGCACCTTTTCTTTCTTTCGGTAGACCAAATCCCATATACATCGCTCTGCTGTTTATTCCGGATATTATGTAAAGCATTCCTGTCCTCAAAATATCACACACAATGTAGAAACTTTGGCAGCTTCCTAAGCAAAGGTCAGAGCTTTAGTTTAGTGCCCAAAGGTCCCTGCCAGACATCCAAAAATGTCTGGTTGAAGTCAGTAATTATTTACTTCTGTTACCAGGGTTTGTTTGAGGACTAAGCAGAGAGAAGCAGAAAGGGAAAACAAGTGAATCATTAGTCTTTCTTCACCTAAAAACAGTATTATTTTTGTAACCCATATGCAGTGTCATCAAGCAACAAAAATAAATCTATATGCAGGTGAAGACATCCCCAAGATCCAAAGACTGTAAAGTAGGCAAAATAGTTTGGTCCCTGGGCCAGAGACTGTGCAAACCTGGGTGGAGAGGGGTGTTTTTATAACTTTCTCCCACTTCAGTTCTTTTGGGAATGCAAGTTTGCCCCCAGGATAGGAGTCTGCAAAGCTACCAGCTGGAATACTTTGCTACACTATCTTAAAGGCTTTGCAAAAAAGTGTTGAAATTCTCTCATAACATAAGTGGAGCCAGGCATGGTGGCGCACGCTTGTAATCCCAGTACTTTGGGAGGCGGAGACCGGAGGATCCGGGTTCGTGGCCAGCCTCAGCTCTCTCTCTCTCTCCCCCTGTCTCTCTCTCTCTCTCTCCTTAGTGAGGCCCTCTGCAACTTCGTGAGACCGGGTTTCAAAATAAAGCATAAAAAATAGGGCCGGGGGCGTAGCGTGGAGGTAGAACGCCCCTGCGTTCAATCCCCGGTACCGCAAAACAAAACAAAACAAAACACATAAGTGGAAAACTGCCCTTTAAGATCCTTTTCTTTTTCTTTTTTTTTTTTTTTTT